>LVTN01001282.1:43790-86315 GCA_001649415.1 Musa itinerans
CTTTTTTTTTTTTTTTTTCTATCTCTTCTTATTGTCAATATTAATATACTTATTTTATTTTATTATTATTTATAGTAATAGTATATGTCCATTATCTCAATTACAATCATGGAATCTACCATGATTGCATATTGATGTCAGTTAATCTTCATGTTTAATATTCTTTCAAGGAGAATCCCAATGTGACAATGACCAAAGTTTCATGACTCACATGTTGACACAATTGAAAAGTCAAACAAAAATAAAGAAATAAGATACATTGGATGCAAATGATTATTCCATTAGATATTAAGAATGTTGAGATGCAATGTGATTCAGTGGTATGATTATGAATCTGTGTGCTGCCATGGATGGAATCACTGTTGAACAGTGATAACATGTGCACATGAAGCCACCAGTTGACAAAAAAAAAAAAAAAAACAAGGTAAAATTATAATTTTAATATTCGGTGATGAACGACGTCGATAGTGGCGGATATTGGCACTGTTAGCATCGATACCAACATAGTTGCCTGGCTACCTTCGATAATGATAAGGTTTGCTCTCATCGCGACGCCACCCACCATCACGAGGAGTGTGTCGTCGACCTCATTGTCGCTCGTCTCATGTCGCTCTACATTTGTGTTGACACTAACGCAGTTGCTGAGTGACAATTGCATCAATATCGACACGGATGGTGGTGGCCACCGTGGTGTTTACGACGAAGATGGTGGCCACCTCGTCGTTGACCATAAAAATACAATTTTTTTGATTCTTTAATTGTTTTTTAAAAAAGCTCAAAACCCAAAGCATAGTAAAAAATTAATTTTTTTTCCTTCTTGAAAGGCTGCTCAACTTCTTCAAACAATGAAATTATTGCCTCAGTTGGCTGTCTTCAAAAAGGGGCCGGCAAATGGTTTTTCATGTCCCAAGTTGTGATGTTGGAAGAATACATATAAATAATTGGAAATCATAATGGCTGGCATATCTTTTGTTTATATAAAATTAAATCAAGATTCCGTCTAAAAAGCTTGTTATCAATTGATTAAAAAATCCCAGGTTTTGATCTTAGAAAAAAATTGTTAGCATTTAAAGATAGTTTGAATGAATGATTAGTAATCATCCAATCAAAAGTTGTATCTACACTTTTAAAAGTTATATTAGTATATCTATAGTTACAAAAGCAAAATATCTAAGTCTCATTTATCCTATTGATGCTAGTTTTACAGATGGAAACATAAAAATGATAATTTTAATATTCGATAATGAACGACGTCGATGGTGGCGGACATTGGCACTGCTAGTGTTGATATCGACATAGTTGCTTGGGCAACTTTGATGACGATAAGGTCTGCTCTCACCGTGATGCCACCCACTTTCACAAAGAGTATGTCATCAACCTCATCGTTGCTCGCCTCGTGTCGCTCTACATTTGCGTTGATGCTAACGCAATTGCCTCATATCCTAACCTCAACCCGAAATTAGGATCTACCTCTTCTTTTTTTTTTTTCTTTTTTTCTATCTCTTCTTATTGTCAATATTAATATACTTATTTTATTTTATTATTATTTATAGTAATAGTATATGTCCATTATCTCAATTACAATCATGGAATCTACCATGATTGCATATTGATGTTAGTTAATCTTCATGTTTAATATTCTTTCAAGGAGAATCCCAATGTGACAATGACCAAAGTTTCATGACTCACATGTTGACACAATTGAAAAGTCAAACAAAAATAAAGAAATAAGATACATTGGATGCAAATGATTATTCCATTAGATATTAAGAATGTTGAGATGCAATGTGATTCAGTGGTATGATTATGAATCTGTGTGCTGCCATGGATGGAATCACTGTTGAACAGTGATAACATGTGCACATGAAGCCACCAGTTGACAAAAAAAAAAAAAAAAACAATTCTTTTGATTCTTTAATTGTTTTTTAAAAAAGCTCAAAACCCAAAGCATAGTAAAAAATTAATTTTTTTTCCTTGTCGAAAGGCTGCTCAACTTCTTCAAACAATGAAATTATTGCCTCAGTTGGCTGTCTTCAAAAAGGGGCCGGCAAATGGTTTTTCATGTCCCAAGTTGTGATGTTGGAAGAATACATATAAATAATTGGAAATCATAATGGCTGGCATATCTTTTGTTTATATAAAATTAAATCAAGATTCTGTCTAAAAAGCTTGTTATCAATTGATTAAAAAATCTCAGGTTTTGATCTTAGAAAAAAATTATTAGCATTTAAAGATAGTTTGAATGAATGATTAGTAATCATCCAATCAAAAGTTGTATTAGAATTTGATCTCAAGTTATTGATATTAATTAATCATAATATTTAATAACTAACTTGTTGGCATCTTTAAAATAGAATTAATCAAAAATTCATTATCAGCCTTTTTTTTCTAAAGAATATGTTTGACACTGACTTGACTTGTTAACTTGGTGAACTCGATTTAAAATTGAAGCTAATTATAGTACATTAATCAAATCTTTAGTAATATACCTTTGATCTTATGCATGAATAGTTTTTTCTTATTTAAACTGCTTATTATGTTCAGTATTAAATCGGGACTCTGATACTAATTGTTATGATATAATGAATAATCAGAGGTACGTTTTTCCCTTGCTCTACTGGATACTGGCAGTATATTTAGGCGATAAGTAACACGACATTATGGTTTGGGATTCAGGAGATAGGAAGCGGACTGGCGGCGGACGCAACTGGGTATGATCCATGCTCAACTGACAATGCAGAGGTATATCTTAGCCGGGAGGATGTGCAGAAAGCTCTACATGCCAACCTCACTTGTCTACCCTATCCATACTCCTTTTGCAGGTTCAATCATTTCATTTCATGGGTACTCTAATACCCATGCTTCTTCAAGATTCATTTTTCATCTGCTCCTACAATTTGCAAGGAGAAAAGCCTATTAATTCTACTTTGGTTGTGCAGCATGGATGTACATAATACTTACAACCAGACAGTGCCGACAGTTCTTCCATTGCTTCGTAAGTTGATAGATGCAGGCTACCGCATGTGGATCTATAGGTATTGACTTCAAACCCACCTCCTCCTCCATCTTGTAAATGAACCTCTTACAAAATGCTGAAAGCTGTGATCGTGCAACATGGGACAGTGGTGACACCGATGGACGTGTGACGATTCCGGTGATGAGGCGGAGCATCAACAAGATGAATCTCACCGAGAAGGCATGGGACAAGTGGGGTGGCTGGAAGAAGTGGTACTATGAGGCTCAGGTGGCCGGGTGGATGGTGGAGTACACGGAGGGCTTGACGTTCATCACTGTCCGAGGGGCCGGGCACATGGTGCCGGCTTTCTCTCCTGGCCGCGGACTCGCTCTCGTCTCCAACTTCTTGAAGGGGGAGCCTATGCCCTTCAAAGATACCCAAAGCAAAGACACAATGCACTGAAATGCTATGCCTCCGTCGATGATAAACCACGACAAGATTGTAGAAATATTTGGTGTGATAGTAGCAATGCAATGTCCTTCGTTCAGACATTTGAATGGTGCAAAGCACAGAAGAACAGCGGTTCAAGCTCTCCCGCTCCGTTCCTTGCAGAACTTGTCTGACTTCTTTGATCTCCTTTCTACCAGAGCCTAAAAATTTAAAGCAAAGATCAGATGAGCAGATCAATTAGCATATAAACAAAAAAATAACAACATGGGTGCCCTTCCAACTTCATGACAAAATTCAGAATTGGCAGTGCAGATCGTTTCAGATCGTTTAGCATCACCACAACAACAAGGATGCGAAAGAAAATGTGATAGATACGCTGCCAGCAGAAGGCAAATCAGGCTTTAGGTTTCTATGAAGAGTCGCGGCACATACATGGATGCCTAACAATAACAGATGTAAATATGCTTGTTGTTATGTTGATTGATGGAATCAAGCATTCCTGAATGGCACATCAAACTGCAACTATCACAATTTTACTTGCAATTCTTTTGTCTTCATTGAATCTTTCATTGGGTAATATATTTCAATTTTTGGTTCATAACATAATCTTATGTGTGAAACATATAATTTATTTTGCTTGGATTTTGTTATACTTGTAATATAAAAATACTACTATTCTTGAAATTCAAGATCATTGAGATCTTCTTTTATAAAAATACTCTCCGGATATGGAGGATAATAAAGGTAGATTGTTTAAGCAAATAATCATTGTTAATACTCATTATTATGTTATATGAAACTAATTATCTATGAATTTTAGAAGTGACTCCCCCGCCTTCATCGTTCTCACGAGGAAGTAAGAAATATAATCCTTCATGATTTATCATCAATCGTCCTACTTTTATCGAGCACTTTAAAAGGTGTTTCTCTACACCAAGTTATACTCTCTTTTGCAACGAGGAGGCTCTACTGACGAGTACAATTGAGGGGGACTAGGGTTACACTCGAGTGTAGTATGACCAAGTCCCCTTCTTGATGGTATTTTTTGAACCGACTCAATCAGAGTATCTTATGTAAACATCCATCATCGGATGACTACAATTGCTTAGGAACGAGAAGTAATATGTGAGTAGAATCAAGAATGGGCGAGAAGATCCTTACTATTTCTGGAGAGGGATAAGGTCGGGCCTCTTCTTTCGAGGGTGAGGATGCTCGCCCTAAAGGTGTGGGCGGTGTCGTGTGAATCGTCGCGCCCTCCCGTGGCCATGGCTGTAACTAGTGTCTCCGTCTTCCTTAGGATTTCTGATATCTCGCTCTAGTGACTTTCATTTCTTTTGCTTTTTAATACCCTCCAATATACTTTTTTTACATTTAGCCCCTTACATATTTTCATATTAAAACCTAATAATCTACATGGATTCTATATATTTATACTTTTAATATCTATTTTTCTACCTCTTCTTATTGTCAATATTAATATACTTATTTTTATTTAAATATTTTTTATCATTTATAGTAATAATATATGTCTAGGGCTAATTACATATTATCCCATATAATTAGCTAACTTTAGCATTTCGATCCCTACACTTTAAAAAATTATATTAGCATCTCTATAGTTACGAAAATAAAATATCTAAGTCTCATTTATCCGCTAGTTTTACCGACGAAACTATAAAAATAAAAGGTAAAATGATAATTTTAAAGTTCAGTGATGAACAACGTCGATAGTGGCGGACATTGGCATTGTTAGCGTCGATACCGATATAGTTGCTTGGCCACCTTCGATAATAATAAGGTTCGCTCTCACCGCGATACCACATGCCTTCACGAGGAGTGTGTCGCCGACCTCATTGTCGCTTGTCTCATGTCATTCTACATTTGTGTTGACACTAACACAGTTGCCGAGTGACAATTGCATCAACATCGACGAGGATGGTGGTGGCCACCGTGGTGTTTACGATAAAGGTGGTGGCCACCTCGTCGTTGACCATAAAAATAATATATGTCTAGGGCAAATTATATATTATCCCATATAATTAGCTAACTTTAACATTTCGATCCTTATACTTTTAAAATGTTATATTAGCATATCTATAGTTACTAAAGCAAAACATCTAAGTCTCATTTATCCTATTGATGCTAGTTTTACAAACGGAAATATAAAAATGATAATTTTAATGTTCGATGATGGATGACGTTGATGGTGGCGGACATTGGCACTGCTAGTGTTGATATCGACATAGTTGCTTGGGTATCTTCAATGACAATAAGGTCCGCTCTCACCGTGATGCCACCCGCTTTCACAAAGAGCATGTCATCGACCTCATCGTTGCTCGTCTCGTGTCGCTCTACATTTGTGTTGATGCTAACGCAATTGCCTCATATCCTAACCTCAACCCGAAATTAGGATCTACCTCTTCTTTTTTTTTTTTCTTTTTTTCTATCTCTTCTTATTGTCAATATTAATATACTTATTTTATTTTATTATTATTTATAGTAATAGTATATGTCCATTATCTCAATTACAATCATGGAATCTACCATGATTGCATATTGATGTCAGTTAATCTTCATGTTTAATATTCTTTCAAGGAGAATCCCAATGTGACAATGACCAAAGTTTCATGACTCACATGTTGACACAATTGAAAAGTCAAACAAAAATAAAGAAATAAGATACATTGGATGCAAATGATTATTCCATTAGATATTAAGAATGTTGAGATGCAATGTGATTCAGTGGTATGATTATGAATCTGTGTGCTGCCATGGATGGAATCACTGTTGAACAGTGATAACATGTGCACATGAAGCCACCAGTTGACAAAAAAAAAAAAAAAATACAATTCTTTTGATTCTTTAATTGTTTTTTTTTTAAGCTCAAAACCCAAAGCATAGTAAAAAATTAATTTTTTTTCCTTCTTGAAAGGCTGCTCAACTTCTTCAAACAATGAAATTATTGCCTCAGTTGGCTGTCTTCAAAAAGGGGCCGGCAAATGGTTTTTCATGTCCCAAGTTGTGATGTTGGAAGAATACATATAAATAATTGGAAATCATAATGGCTGGCATATCTTTTGTTTATATAAAATTAAATCAAGATTCCGTCTAAAAAGCTTGTTATCAATTGATTAAAAAATCCCAGGTTTTGATCTTAGAAAAAAATTGTTAGCATTTAAAGATAGTTTGAATGAATGATTAGTAATCATCCAATCAAAAGTTGTAATATACCTTTGATCTAAAATTGAAGCTAATTATAGTATACTCATCATATTTTTATGTGTTGTAATATACCTTTGATCTTATCTATGAATAGTTTTTACTTTTTTCTTATTCAAACTGTTTATTATGTTCAGTATTAAATCGGGACTCTGATACTAATTATTATGATATAATGAATAATCAGACTAATAATCTTGAGTTTATATTATTAACTTAAAATATTTAAACTAAAATTAATGGTAATACATCAATCAGATTCTTATAAGTCTTTTTTTTTTTTATACAGTTCAAAATTCTTCATCATTAATCTATCACGATCGATCTCTACTTGTTCTTAAAAGAAAAAAAGCTTATTTTGAAGATAATATCCATGAAAAATATCAGACCAAGTTAACCAATATAGAACGAAGTTGCCAAGAACTACTCTCCGACCTCCACCTAAAGCTTCAAAGCTTCATCATCCACTTCTTTGAGACACATTGTTGCCATTGAAGAGAAAAGAAGCAAGTTTCACATTTGCAGGCCTCACTGGTGCCAACTTGCCTACCACCACCACCTGCTACATTTCAAGTACTGACATCTTCCCAGAATGAGTTCATCATCATCAACCACTAAAACCCATCAACTTATGGCTCTGTTCGACAGTTTCTGCTTGCAAAAAAGATCATGCGCCTACCTCTGATACCACTGTTCACACTCAAAAGCTGGGAAGAGAGAGAGAGAGAGAGATGTGACGATTCCGGTGATGAGGCGGAGCATCAACAAGATGAATCTCACCGAGAAGGCATGGGACAAGTGGGGTGGCTGGAAGAAGTGGTACTATGAGGCTCAGGTGGCCGGGTGGATGGTGGAGTACACGGAGGGCTTGACGTTCATCACTGTCCGAGGGGCCGGGCACATGGTGCCGGCTTTCTCTCCTGGCCGCGGACTCGCTCTCGTCTCCAACTTCTTGAAGGGGGAGCCTATGCCCTTCAAAGATACCCAAAGCAAAGACACAATGCACTGAAATGCTATGCCTCCGTCGATGATAAACCACGACAAGATTGTAGAAATATTTGGTGTGATAGTAGCAATGCAATGTCCTTCGGTCAGACATTTGAATGGTGCAAAGCACAGAAGAACAGCGGTTCAAGCTCTCCCGCTCCGTTCCTTGCAGAACTTGTCTGACTTCTTTGATCTCCTTTCTACCAGAGCCTAAAAATTTAAAGCAAAGATCAGATGAGCAGATCAATTAGCATATAAACAAAAAAATAACAACATGGGTGCCCTTCCAACTTCATGACAAAATTCAGAATTGGCAGTGCAGATCGTTTCAGATCGTTTAGCATCACCACAACAACAAGGATGCGAAAGAAAATGTGATAGATACGCTGCCAGCAGAAGGCAAATCAGGCTTTAGGTTTCTATGAAGATGTTCCTTGCAGAACTTGTCTCACGCTGCCAGCATAAGGCAAATCAGGCTTTAGGTTTCTATGAAGAGTCGCGGCACATACATGGATGCCTAACAATAACAGATGTAAATATGCTTGTTGTTATGTTGATTGATGGAATCAAGCATTCCTGAATGGCACATCAAACTGCAACTATCACAATTTTACTTGCAATTCTTTTGTCTTCATTGAATCTTTCATTGGGTAATATATTTCAATTTTTGGTTCATAACATAATCTTATGTGTGAAACATATAATTTATTTTGCTTGGATTTTGTTATACTTGTAATATAAAAATACTACTATTCTTGAAATTCAAGATCATTGAGATCTTCTTTTATAAAAATACTCTCCGGATATGGAGGATAATAAAGGTAGATTGTTTAAGCAAATAATCATTGTTAATACTCATTATTATGTTATATGAAACTAATTATCTATGAATTTTAGAAGTGACTCCCCCGCCTTCATCGTTCTCACGAGGAAGTAAGAAATATAATCCTTCATGATTTATCATCAATCGTCCTACTTTTATCGAGCACTTTAAAAGGTGTTTCTCTACACCAAGTTATACTCTCTTTTGCAACGAGGAGGCTCTACTGACGAGTACAATTGAGGGGGACTAGGGTTACACTCGAGTGTAGTATGACCAAGTCCCCTTCTTGATGGTATTTTTTGAACCGACTCAATCAGAGTATCTTATGTAAACATCCATCATCGGATGACTACAATTGCTTAGGAACGAGAAGTAATATGTGAGTAGAATCAAGAATGGGCGAGAAGATCCTTACTATTTCTGGAGAGGGATAAGGCCGGGCCTCTTCTTTCGAGGGTGAGGATGCTCGCCCTAAAGGTGTGGGCGGCCTCATGTGAATCGTCGTGCCCTCCCGTGGCTATGGCTGTAACTAGTGTCTCCGTCTTCCTTAGGATTTCTGATATCTCACTCTAGTGACTTTCATTTCTTTTGCTTTTTAATACCCTCCAATATATTTTTTTACATTTAGCCCCTTACCTTCATTGTATTTTGGTATTAAAATCTAATAATCTATATGGATTCTATCTATTTATACTTTTAATATCTATTTTTCTACCTCTTCTTATTGTTAATATTAATATACTTATTTTTATTTAAATATTTTTTTATCAATTATAGCAATAATATATGTCTAGGGCTAATTATATATTATCCCATATAATTAGTTAACTTTAGCATTTCGATTCCTACACTTAAAAAAATTATATTAGCATATCTATAGTTACGAAAATAAAACATTTAAACTCATTTATCCTATTAATGCTAGTTTTACCGACGAAACCATAAAAATAAAAGGTAAAATTATAATTTTAATATTCGGTGATGAACGACGTCGATAGTGGCGGATATTGGCACTGTTAGCATCGATACCAACATAGTTGCCTGGCTACCTTCGATAATGATAAGGTTTGCTCTCATCGCGACGCCACCCACCATCACGAGGAGTGTGTCGTCGACCTCATTGTCGCTCGTCTCATGTCGCTCTACATTTGTGTTGACACTAACGCAGTTGCTGAGTGACAATTGCATCAATATCGACACGGATGGTGGTGGCCACCGTGGTGTTTACGACGAAGATGGTGGCCACCTCGTCGTTGACCATAAAAATAATATATGTCTAGGGCTAATTATATATTATCCCATATAATTAGCTAACTTTAACATTTCGATCCTTATACTTTTAAAATGTTATATTAGCATATCTATAGTTACTAAAGCAAAACATCTAAGTCTCATTTATCCTATTGATGCTAGTTTTACAAACGGAAATATAAAAATGATAATTTTAATGTTCGATGATGGATGACGTTGATGGTGGCGGACATTGGCACTGCTAGTGTTGATATCGACATAGTTGCTTGGGTATCTTCAATGACAATAAGGTCCGCTCTCACCGTGATGCCACCCGCTTTCACAAAGAGCATGTCATCGACCTCATCGTTGCTCGTCTCGTGTCGCTCTACATTTGTGTTGATGCTAACGCAATTGCCTCATATCCTAACCTCAACCCGAAATTAGGATCTACCTCTTCTTCTTTTTTTTTCTTTTTTTCTATCTCTTCTTATTGTCAATATTAATATACTTATTTTATTTTATTATTATTTATAGTAATAGTATATGTCCATTATCTCAATTACAATCATGGAATCTACCATGATTGCATATTGATGTCAGTTAATCTTCATGTTTAATATTCTTTCAAGGAGAATCCCAATGTGACAATGACCAAAGTTTCATGACTCACATGTTGACACAATTGAAAAGTCAAACAAAAATAAAGAAATAAGATACATTGGATGCAAATGATTATTCCATTAGATATTAAGAATGTTGAGATGCAATGTGATTCAGTGGTATGATTATGAATCTGTGTGCTGCCATGGATGGAATCACTGTTGAACAGTGATAACATGTGCACATGAAGCCACCAGTTGACAAAAAAAAAAAAAAAACACAATTCTTTTGATTCTTTAATTGTTTTTTTTTTAAGCTCAAAACCCAAAGCATAGTAAAAAATTAATTTTTTTTCCTTCTTGAAAGGCTGCTCAACTTCTTCAAACAATGAAATTATTGCCTCAGTTGGCTGTCTTCAAAAAGGGGCCGGCAAATGGTTTTTCATGTCCCAAGTTGTGATGTTGGAAGAATACATATAAATAATTGGAAATCATAATGGCTGGCATATCTTTTGTTTATATAAAATTAAATCAAGATTCCGTCTAAAAAGCTTGTTATCAATTGATTAAAAAATCCCAGGTTTTGATCTTAGAAAAAAATTGTTAGCATTTAAAGATAGTTTGAATGAATGATTAGTAATCATCCAATCAAAAGTTGTAATATACCTTTGATCTAAAATTGAAGCTAATTATAGTATACTCATCATATTTTTATGTGTTGTAATATACCTTTGATCTTATCTATGAATAGTTTTTACTTTTTTCTTATTCAAACTGTTTATTATGTTCAGTATTAAATCGGGACTCTGATACTAATTATTATGATATAATGAATAATCAGACTAATAATCTTGAGTTTATATTATTAACTTAAAATATTTAAACTAAAATTAATGGTAATACATCAATCAGATTCTTATAAGTCTTTTTTTTTTTTATACAGTTCAAAATTCTTCATCATTAATCTATCACGATCGATCTATACTTGTTCTTAAAAGAAAAAAAGCTTATTTTGAAGATAATATCCATGAAAAATATCAGACCAAGTTAACCAATATAGAACGAAGTTGCCAAGAACTACTCTCCGACCTCCACCTAAAGCTTCAAAGCTTCATCATCCACTTCTTTGAGACACATTGTTGCCATTGAAGAGAAAAGAAGCAAGTTTCACATTTGCAGGCCTCACTGGTGCCAACTTGCCTACCACCACCACCTGCTACATTTCAAGTACTGACATCTTCCCAGAATGAGTTCATCATCATCAACCACTAAAACCCATCAACTTATGGCTCTGTTCGACAGTTTCTGCTTGCAAAAAAGATCATGCGCCTACCTCTGATACCACTGTTCACACTCAAAAGCTGGGAAGAGAGAGAGAGAGAGAGAGAAGCAAAAAAGGAAAGGCAAGAACTTTGCCACCAAAAAGCTATGAACCAGATTGCTTTTGATCGTAAAGAGAGGCCACACACTCTGTTTGACTTGCTGTTGCACCTCCTTTCCTCACCCCAGTGGTGCAGGTGACTCGGACATGTGCAACACGCATGGACCTCCATGGAAGCTCCTCAGCCACACCATTGCAGGAACTCACCTTTGTTTGGGACAGGTCTCTTTCAGGAGGAGTGGGGACGCTTCACCCCGTCTTATCCCCTTCGGAAGAACGGCGAAATGGATGATGATGGCAAGCTCGACAAGAACTTGCACATGCTGAATTCTGTGCACCACCTCCGGAACAGAGAACAATATTCATTCCACCAATTGACTTCGATATCATGAATCAGCTGGTACGACACTGCCCCATGGTATTATAATACATGTATGTAAATACATACATGTATATATTTATAGCTGCGATAGTACTCATGATTTGTCATCTGTACAGAAGAAATCAAAGTCAATCGATGCGTGCATGTATCAGAGTTCTCTTCTCTGCCTTAGGAGGGAGGTTGTTTGGGGATTTGAGCATGCTTGCCATATCATGAGGCAATGTGCTGCCGACTTAGGTATCAGCACAAAAGAAATGGAAGTCAAATCAGCAAAGGTGTGTCCAATATGTAGCCACAGTAGCTCGGAATGCTTCTTCATGGCTTTTAGCTGCACATAGAATAAGGAAGTAGAACACTCTGATGTGATATTGTCGTCATCTGCAAGGAACAAACCTGGTTTCGAACACCGCTCCGGCGATTATAAATGAGATCGAGCGCAACGGGGAAGAAGGCAACACAAGCGACGAGTGGGGATGCGGCCGAGGGTTGTGCTCGTTCCCTTCCCGGCTCAGGGGCATGTGTCTCCCATGCTGGACCTCGCCCGGGTCCTCCATGCACGTGGATTCGAGGTGACGTTGGCCGCGCCGGACTTCATCCACCGGCGTCTCGCGGACCGGGCCGATGATGGGATCCGGTTCGCTTCTGTTTCCAGTGGCCTCATGGCGGACGACGGCGCGGCGCCTCCGGACTTCGCGGCCATCGAGCGGGCCATGGAGAGCCACATGCCCGCGCATCTCGAGCGCCTGCTGTCGCCGCCGGACGCCGAGGCCATCGCTTGCGTGGTGGTGGACCTGGTGGCCTCGTGGGCGATTCCGGTCGCGCGGCGGTGCGGCCTCCCGGTCGCCGGGTTCTGGACGGCGATGCTGGCCACCTATCGCGTCATCTCCGCCATTCCGGAGCTCATTCGCAGGGGTTTCATCTCTGAATTCGGTACGAGCACTACGTTCTCCTGCGTAATGATACTGTGGTTACGATGTCGACCATGCACTAATGCTCGTCTTCTTTGCCGTTGATGATAGGTAGTCCGCTGTCGCATCAGCCTCGGTGCCAACATGACGGGCAAGAGCAGGCGGCGCAAGAGCTGACGTTGGAAGGGCAGGCGAAGCTTAGCGCGAGCGACCTGCCATGGCTGGTGGGCAATCCTGCTTCCCAGAAGTCAAGATTCGCCTTCTGGCTTCGAGTCATCGAGCGAGCTAAATCTGTCCGATGGCTGTTGGTCAACTCCTTCCCCGAGGAAGGCGGTCGCCGTGGAGATCATCATCCCCCGCTTCCAAGCTCGCAACCGCAAGAACACGACGCGCCGCGGACGCTCCCCGTCGGTCCACTGGAAGCACACGGCGGCGACGAGAAGACGCGCGGCAACTCCCGGTGCAACCTGAGCATGTGGGACGAAGACCAGAGCTGCCTGGAGTGGCTGGAGAAGCACCCGCCGAACTCGGTCGTGTACGCGTCCTTCGGGAGCTGGGTGGCGCCGATCTCGCCGGAGAAGATCGCGGAGTTCGCTCTGGGGCTGGAGGCTGCCGCGCAGCCGTTCCTGTGGGTGCTCAAGGACGAGAAGCCATGGCGGGCCGGTCTCCCCCGCGGGTTCCTGGATCGAGTCGCGGGCCACGGCAAGGTGGTGGCGTGGGCGCCGCAGGAGGAGGTGCTGAGGAGCCCCGCGATCGGATGCTACCTCACGCACTGCGGGTGGAACTCGACGTTGGAGGCCATACGACACGAGAAGAGGCTGCTGTGCTACCCCATCGCCGGCGACCAGTTCGTGAATGCCGTCTACATCGTGAAGGTGTGGGGAATAGGGATCAAACTTGATGGCTGTAATCGACATGCCATAGAGAATGGCATCAGGAGGATCATGACAGGTGACGAGGGACCAAAGGCACAAGCAAGTGTGCTGCAGCTGAAGAAGAGAGTCATGGGGGAGGAAGGGAGCTCTGCAGTCACTGCAAACCTCCAATGCTTTATAGATACGATCGAGAAAAGCATGTAATAATTGGATCAGCTTGTTGATATCAACTGTGTACTGCTCTTGCTTTCACCGGGTCAAATTGCACCAGGTTATGCTGCAGCCACAAGCTCATCAATCGAACATTGTTTGATTCTTCATCATCATCATCGTCTCTCTCTCTCTCTCTCTCTCACTCAAGATTTGAGCTGCAAAGTGAAAAGTGAAGTTCAAGACTATCTGGTCAACGACACCAACAATGTGGGGAGTAAGTTCTTCTCCAAAATATAATAAGAAGATTGCATAATTTTGTGATACTAGATTTGGTAGATGCATATGTTGATTGATATATATGATGCATAATTTCTTCTAAACATCAATGTATATGTTGATTGGATTTCAACAAAACTAGAGTTTCAAGTCCAGAGGTCATGCATGAAATATAAAGTTCATCTGCTTGTTTACTCGAGGAAAATAGAGCCAAATATAAAGATCATTTGTATAGAAATATCAGGAAGACTTTTTCAGGACACAAGTAATTCTGTTGAAGTCTGACATAAATGTATTCATGCATTACAACACTTACTTGGACCAATGGGTCAGCTTCGAAGTCAAAACTCCAATTTCTTCTCCAGACTCACTATCTGCATTTTAGTTTCTTCTTCTCCTCGCAGTATGTCAAACTGTTAATTGCACTCCAGACTAAAAATTAGTCAACAGCTAGCTTGAATTTGTTGAGGTCAAACAACCAGAGAGATCTTTGTGCATGTTCTAAACCAAATTCCAAGATAACTGGGGCTGATTTGATGATAACTGAAGAGCATACATAAGGAAGCTCAAATCTACTGGCTGAGCAAATCACTTCACTACAGAGAATCCAGAAACATCAGGAACAAAGCTACAGAACAGGATCATCATGTTCCACATTCCTGCCAAAAACATATACCTCCAAGAACAAACATGGCTCGGTCTAGAAATATTGTCTATTTCATAGCAATTGTTAGGAAAGAAAAACATAAAACATCTGATATACCCTCTTCAAGTACATGCTTATACAAAAGAATAGCTCTGGCAATACTCTAACAAACAATATATGAATGTTGATAAGGATGACCACAAAGAATTGCAGCTAGTAAATATCCAGCCCCGATATCAAACCTAAGAGTGCAACCTCCACGAGTGCAGCTTCCTTTGCTTCATTTACCCTGTATGCCTACTACGAAAGCCTTGCTTTTATTGAAGGTCTGCAGATAGAACTTGATCTGCTGCCAGGTTAGATGATGGTTATACTGATAAGATTCAACTAAACTAAAGAAACAAAACATTAATCGAGAGCAGCTTTGTTCTTCCAAACAATTATCGGCTTTGGCAAGCCATCGAATAGTGGCCTAGCAAGAAGTTCAGGATTCAAAGTCCATTTGCTAGTTAGCCAGATGGACGAGTGGTTCTCTGAGTCCTGCAAGCTTGATGTGCTCGATGATTTCCTAACTGAAACGAACCCATCAGTCACGACAGAGTCTCCATGAGGACTAGCTTTTGGATGACCCATATCCATATCGGTGCGGCTCCCCAGTTTTGGTCTCATTGCTAGGCCTTTTCCTTTCCTTACTGAGATTAAATCACTGCTATTATCCTCCAACAACAATTCTGTAGCGCCTAAAGATGGGCTTGCGTCATTCTTTTGACGCCTCCGGATAGGTTTCTCGCTCTCATTGTTCTCTGCAGTCTCTAAAATACTTTTTCCCTTTGTGACCTCGCCATTTCCCGGTGGAAAGCCATTAGCCAAACTTATAGATTTCCGATGCCGACCTGGAAGTGGGTCAGAAAACGGTGGCTCTCTAAGTTCATCAGCCAAGCAGCAACCTTTTCTACACACTGCCATCTCTGTCCCTGCAGTATCTGCACCCTTTTTAGGTGGTGTGAGACCATAGTATGCTTGTAAGCTGCTCATTGCTGGGGAAACCTTACTTGGAGGGGTTTTCAGCTCGAGCGAATGGAACAAATCCAACACATTATTACTAGGCCGTTGAGGTGAAGTATGTTGTCTGGAATAACTTCTAGCATATCAAGACAAACAATATAAAATTAAAAACACACAAATATATAAGGTCCTTCATGACACATGCATTTGATAAATGCTTATTGGAAAACTTGTAAGGAAGCAATGAACCTATGTGGATGGCTTTTGTCAATATGGATATGAGGCTGGTAATGTATACGGCCTTATTCTTGCAAGCTCAAACACTCAACATACAAGTTGTTGAGTAGCAACCTTTCTGTGCCACTAAATCAAGCTAAAAACAAAGATGAACAAGATGTTCATGGTACGAGCAAGGTGCTAAACTAATGATCAATTACTTCTATTAGACATATCTTATATCAAACAGGATTTCATCAGTGATACTGTGAAGGAATTAAAATAATAAAAGATGATCTAAGACCAAGCAATTATATGACATACTATGCAATAACATGATATACAACTATATTGAAAAATAAATAAACCAGGATTTCATCAATGATACTATGAAGGAATTAAAATAATAAAAGAAGATCCAAGACCATCCAATTATATGACATATTATGCAACAGCATGATATATCACACAATGATATATAACTACATTGAAAAATAAATAACATATTAAAGACCTCCACGATCATAAATATTAGTAGACACTCTGGTGCAACTTATTAACGAGTTACCATGTCAGTCTCATAAGTTACCATCAGTTATCCAAGCTAATAAGAAATTCAGTGGAGGCAGCAAGTGAATTACGACACTTTTTTGAAATATAGTTCAGGAGATAACTCTAATTTTTAATCAACTCCAGCAAAAGTTTAGACATCAAAAACAATTTCTTTAAGAAAAAGAAAGAGCAGTTGAACTTTACAAAATGAAAGTGGAATTTAAGGGCAACCTAGTGCATGAGGCTCCCCCAAACATATGGTCTAGGAGGGTCAATATGCATAGTTTTACCCCTGCAAGTAACCATAAATATCTTTAATACATTTTAAAAATTAGCATTTTTTGCATGGGAGTCCATAAGAAAAACAATTTGCAATCCACCAGCAAAACGAGGAAGATTACTTGTGACAATTTGGTCAATTATGCACTATTATAAATAAGATCAGAGGTATAATTTATCACAAGTGGAGGTTATCAATGATGATGAATTCTTAAAAGACAGACAAAGATGTGAAAATGCTATATTTACAGATATCAAACAAACAAAGTGAACAGACACAATCAATGGACAGAGAAGACAGACACTTCAGACAAATGAAAAAGTGATCTGGGAGAAATTAGGAGGAAAAATAATAAAGACACAGAAGGGACACAGAAGGATGCAAGAGTTATATTTCCCAGAGAAAGGTAAAAACAGGAGAAATTAGATTCATTAGCATCTCTTTAGATGCATGTATGAAACTACTGGAACATTGAAAGGTGTAGTTGCTACACCAAAAGAAAAAAAAGCATGCAAGAAATAACCTATTGGCCCATCAAAATAAGGAACATTGAAACAAAAGCTGGAAGTGAATCAGGGCATATGATCACAATGTATGTTTGCTATTCTCTTTTTCCTTTTTTCAGTGCGGCAAATGTGAGGTTACATTTGAACAGGTCGACCAATTTCTAATTTACTTAACATAAAATTTATTAGAGTTGCACAAACAAGCAATATTGTGAAAAGCATGCACTACTAACAGAGCAGTGGAGTGTTTATGGTGGATTGAAAACTGCAGGTTCCATGAGCCCAAAACAGACTGCAAGCATTAAAATATATTGCCTACATGAATTCCCAAGCTTAGTATTACAAACAGGAGAGAGTTTCCTGAATATTAAGCTCTTTAAAATCCATGACCCATGTGTGGATTCAAGGCCATAAAAGCTATTAGCCTAAGGAGTGATTCAACAAAAGTGGGAAAAGTTAAATAGCACAAAAGGAGTTCAAGAATATGAAGTGAGGTAGAGTTCAAGTTTGTGAGGGAAGGGTGCTAGATTGATGTGGAGTTGTGTCTGTTCTCTAATTCAGGAAAACATGAAAGATATGACTAAAGCTGATGCAACTTAAATTCAAACCTAAATTTTTTAAACTAGACCCAAGTTAAACCCTTCAAATACTGCATGTCTCTTAACCTGTTGAGATTTTTGGTTTTTCACTAAGGATTTGATTATCAATTAGAAATTCTAGTCAGCATATATAAATGTATCATAGATAACAGTTAAAAACTGATGTAAGGAAAGATTCAATTATGCAGTGCATCAAAAACAAGTTGCTTTACAGCTTCACCCTCAGTTTCTGCTTGCAAAAAAGATCATGCGCCTACCTCTGATACCACTGTTCACACTCAAAAGCTGGGAAGAGAGAGAGAGAGAGAGAGAAGCAAAAAAGGAAAGGCAAGAACTTTGCCACCAAAAAGCTATGAACCAGATTGCTTTTGATCGTAAAGAGAGGCCACACACTCTGTTTGACTTGCTGTTGCACCTCCTTTCCTCACCCCAGTGGTGCAGGTGACTCGGACATGTGCAACACGCATGGACCTCCATGGAAGCTCCTCAGCCACACCATTGCAGGAACTCACCTTTGTTTGGGACAGGTCTCTTTCAGGAGGAGTGGGGACGCTTCACCCCGTCTTATCCCCTTCGGAAGAACGGCGAAATGGATGATGATGGCAAGCTCGACAAGAACTTGCACATGCTGAATTCTGTGCACCACCTCCGGAACAGAGAACAATATTCATTCCACCAATTGACTTCGATATCATGAATCAGCTGGTACGACACTGCCCCATGGTATTATAATACATGTATGTAAATACATACATGTATATATTTATAGCTGCGATAGTACTCATGATTTGTCATCTGTACAGAAGAAATCAAAGTCAATCGATGCGTGCATGTATCAGAGTTCTCTTCTCTGCCTTAGGAGGGAGGTTGTTTGGGGATTTGAGCATGCTTGCCATATCATGAGGCAATGTGCTGCCGACTTAGGTATCAGCACAAAAGAAATGGAAGTCAAATCAGCAAAGGTGTGTCCAATATGTAGCCACAGTAGCTCGGAATGCTTCTTCATGGCTTTTAGCTGCACATAGAATAAGGAAGTAGAACACTCTGATGTGATATTGTCGTCATCTGCAAGGAACAAACCTGGTTTCGAACACCGCTCCGGCGATTATAAATGAGATCGAGCGCAACGGGGAAGAAGGCAACACAAGCGACGAGTGGGGATGCGGCCGAGGGTTGTGCTCGTTCCCTTCCCGGCTCAGGGGCATGTGTCTCCCATGCTGGACCTCGCCCGGGTCCTCCATGCACGTGGATTCGAGGTGACGTTGGCCGCGCCGGACTTCATCCACCGGCGTCTCGCGGACCGGGCCGATGATGGGATCCGGTTCGCTTCTGTTTCCAGTGGCCTCATGGCGGACGACGGCGCGGCGCCTCCGGACTTCGCGGCCATCGAGCGGGCCATGGAGAGCCACATGCCCGCGCATCTCGAGCGCCTGCTGTCGCCGCCGGACGCCGAGGCCATCGCTTGCGTGGTGGTGGACCTGGTGGCCTCGTGGGCGATTCCGGTCGCGCGGCGGTGCGGCCTCCCGGTCGCCGGGTTCTGGACGGCGATGCTGGCCACCTATCGCGTCATCTCCGCCATTCCGGAGCTCATTCGCAGGGGTTTCATCTCTGAATTCGGTACGAGCACTACGTTCTCCTGCGTAATGATACTGTGGTTACGATGTCGACCATGCACTAATGCTCGTCTTCTTTGCCGTTGATGATAGGTAGTCCGCTGTCGCATCAGCCTCGGTGCCAACATGACGGGCAAGAGCAGGCGGCGCAAGAGCTGACGTTGGAAGGGCAGGCGAAGCTTAGCGCGAGCGACCTGCCATGGCTGGTGGGCAATCCTGCTTCCCAGAAGTCAAGATTCGCCTTCTGGCTTCGAGTCATCGAGCGAGCTAAATCTGTCCGATGGCTGTTGGTCAACTCCTTCCCCGAGGAAGGCGGTCGCCGTGGAGATCATCATCCCCCGCTTCCAAGCTCGCAACCGCAAGAACACGACGCGCCGCGGACGCTCCCCGTCGGTCCACTGGAAGCACACGGCGGCGACGAGAAGACGCGCGGCAACTCCCGGTGCAACCTGAGCATGTGGGACGAAGACCAGAGCTGCCTGGAGTGGCTGGAGAAGCACCCGCCGAACTCGGTCGTGTACGCGTCCTTCGGGAGCTGGGTGGCGCCGATCTCGCCGGAGAAGATCGCGGAGTTCGCTCTGGGGCTGGAGGCTGCCGCGCAGCCGTTCCTGTGGGTGCTCAAGGACGAGAAGCCATGGCGGGCCGGTCTCCCCCGCGGGTTCCTGGATCGAGTCGCGGGCCACGGCAAGGTGGTGGCGTGGGCGCCGCAGGAGGAGGTGCTGAGGAGCCCCGCGATCGGATGCTACCTCACGCACTGCGGGTGGAACTCGACGTTGGAGGCCATACGACACGAGAAGAGGCTGCTGTGCTACCCCATCGCCGGCGACCAGTTCGTGAATGCCGTCTACATCGTGAAGGTGTGGGGAATAGGGATCAAACTTGATGGCTGTAATCGACATGCCATAGAGAATGGCATCAGGAGGATCATGACAGGTGACGAGGGACCAAAGGCACAAGCAAGTGTGCTGCAGCTGAAGAAGAGAGTCATGGGGGAGGAAGGGAGCTCTGCAGTCACTGCAAACCTCCAATGCTTTATAGATACGATCGAGAAAAGCATGTAATAATTGGATCAGCTTGTTGATATCAACTGTGTACTGCTCTTGCTTTCACCGGGTCAAATTGCACCAGGTTATGCTGCAGCCACAAGCTCATCAATCGAACATTGTTTGATTCTTCATCATCATCATCGTCTCTCTCTCTCTCTCTCTCTCACTCAAGATTTGAGCTGCAAAGTGAAAAGTGAAGTTCAAGACTATCTGGTCAACGACACCAACAATGTGGGGAGTAAGTTCTTCTCCAAAATATAATAAGAAGATTGCATAATTTTGTGATACTAGATTTGGTAGATGCATATGTTGATTGATATATATGATGCATAATTTCTTCTAAACATCAATGTATATGTTGATTGGATTTCAACAAAACTAGAGTTTCAAGTCCAGAGGTCATGCATGAAATATAAAGTTCATCTGCTTGTTTACTCGAGGAAAATAGAGCCAAATATAAAGATCATTTGTATAGAAATATCAGGAAGACTTTTTCAGGACACAAGTAATTCTGTTGAAGTCTGACATAAATGTATTCATGCATTACAACACTTACTTGGACCAATGGGTCAGCTTCGAAGTCAAAACTCCAATTTCTTCTCCAGACTCACTATCTGCATTTTAGTTTCTTCTTCTCCTCGCAGTATGTCAAACTGTTAATTGCACTCCAGACTAAAAATTAGTCAACAGCTAGCTTGAATTTGTTGAGGTCAAACAACCAGAGAGATCTTTGTGCATGTTCTAAACCAAATTCCAAGATAACTGGGGCTGATTTGATGATAACTGAAGAGCATACATAAGGAAGCTCAAATCTACTGGCTGAGCAAATCACTTCACTACAGAGAATCCAGAAACATCAGGAACAAAGCTACAGAACAGGATCATCATGTTCCACATTCCTGCCAAAAACATATACCTCCAAGAACAAACATGGCTCGGTCTAGAAATATTGTCTATTTCATAGCAATTGTTAGGAAAGAAAAACATAAAACATCTGATATACCCTCTTCAAGTACATGCTTATACAAAAGAATAGCTCTGGCAATACTCTAACAAACAATATATGAATGTTGATAAGGATGACCACAAAGAATTGCAGCTAGTAAATATCCAGCCCCGATATCAAACCTAAGAGTGCAACCTCCACGAGTGCAGCTTCCTTTGCTTCATTTACCCTGTATGCCTACTACGAAAGCCTTGCTTTTATTGAAGGTCTGCAGATAGAACTTGATCTGCTGCCAGGTTAGATGATGGTTATACTGATAAGATTCAACTAAACTAAAGAAACAAAACATTAATCGAGAGCAGCTTTGTTCTTCCAAACAATTATCGGCTTTGGCAAGCCATCGAATAGTGGCCTAGCAAGAAGTTCAGGATTCAAAGTCCATTTGCTAGTTAGCCAGATGGACGAGTGGTTCTCTGAGTCCTGCAAGCTTGATGTGCTCGATGATTTCCTAACTGAAACGAACCCATCAGTCACGACAGAGTCTCCATGAGGACTAGCTTTTGGATGACCCATATCCATATCGGTGCGGCTCCCCAGTTTTGGTCTCATTGCTAGGCCTTTTCCTTTCCTTACTGAGATTAAATCACTGCTATTATCCTCCAACAACAATTCTGTAGCGCCTAAAGATGGGCTTGCGTCATTCTTTTGACGCCTCCGGATAGGTTTCTCGCTCTCATTGTTCTCTGCAGTCTCTAAAATACTTTTTCCCTTTGTGACCTCGCCATTTCCCGGTGGAAAGCCATTAGCCAAACTTATAGATTTCCGATGCCGACCTGGAAGTGGGTCAGAAAACGGTGGCTCTCTAAGTTCATCAGCCAAGCAGCAACCTTTTCTACACACTGCCATCTCTGTCCCTGCAGTATCTGCACCCTTTTTAGGTGGTGTGAGACCATAGTATGCTTGTAAGCTGCTCATTGCTGGGGAAACCTTACTTGGAGGGGTTTTCAGCTCGAGCGAATGGAACAAATCCAACACATTATTACTAGGCCGTTGAGGTGAAGTATGTTGTCTGGAATAACTTCTAGCATATCAAGACAAACAATATAAAATTAAAAACACACAAATATATAAGGTCCTTCATGACACATGCATTTGATAAATGCTTATTGGAAAACTTGTAAGGAAGCAATGAACCTATGTGGATGGCTTTTGTCAATATGGATATGAGGCTGGTAATGTATACGGCCTTATTCTTGCAAGCTCAAACACTCAACATACAAGTTGTTGAGTAGCAACCTTTCTGTGCCACTAAATCAAGCTAAAAACAAAGATGAACAAGATGTTCATGGTACGAGCAAGGTGCTAAACTAATGATCAATTACTTCTATTAGACATATCTTATATCAAACAGGATTTCATCAGTGATACTGTGAAGGAATTAAAATAATAAAAGATGATCTAAGACCAAGCAATTATATGACATACTATGCAATAACATGATATACAACTATGTTGAAAAATAAATAAACCAGGATTTCATCAATGATACTATGAAGGAATTAAAATAATAAAAGAAGATCCAAGACCATCCAATTATATGACATATTATGCAACAGCATGATATATCACACAATGATATATAACTACATTGAAAAATAAATAACATATTAAAGACCTCCACGATCATAAATATTAGTAGACACTCTGGTGCACCTTATTAATGAGTTACCATGTCAGTCTCATAAGTTACCATCAGTTATCCAAGCTAATAAGAAATTCAGTGGAGGCAGCAAGTGAATTACGACACTTTTTTGAAATATAGTTCAGGAGATAACTCTAATTTTTAATCAACTCCAGCAAAAGTTTAGACATCAAAAACAATTTCTTTAAGAAAAAGAATGAGCAGTTGAACTTTACAAAATGAAAGTGGAATTTAAGGGCAACCTAGTGCATGAGGCTCCCCCAAACATATGGTCTAGGAGGGTCAATATGCATAGTTTTACCCCTGCAAGTAACCATAAATATCTTTAATACATTTTAAAAATTAGCATTTTTTGCATGGGAGTCCATAAGAAAAACAATTTGCAATCCACCAGCAAAACGAGGAAGATTACTTGTGACAATTTGGTCAATTATGCACTATTATAAATAAGATCAGAGGTATAATTTATCACAAGTGGAGGTTATCAATGATGATGAATTCTTAAAAGACAGACAAAGATGTGAAAATGCTATATTTACAGATATCAAACAAACAAAGTGAACAGACACAATCAATGGACAGAGAAGACAGACACTTCAGACAAATGAAAAAGTGATGTGGGAGAAATTAGGAGGAAAAATAATAAAGACACAGAAGGCACACAGAAGGATGCAAGAGTTATATTTCTCAGAGAAAGGTAAAAACAGGAGAAATTAGATTCATTAGCATCTCTTTAGATGCATGTATGAAACTACTGGAACATTGAAAGGTGTAGTTGCTACACCAAAAGAAAAAAAAGCATGCAAGAAATAACCTATTGGCCCATCAAAATAAGGAACATTGAAACAAAAGCTGGAAGTGAATCAAGGCATATGATCACAATGTATGTTTGCTATTCTCTTTTTCCTTTTTTCAGTGCGGCAAATGTGAGGTTACATTTGAACAGGTCGACCAATTTCTAATTTACTTAACATAAAATTTATTAGAGTTGCACAAACAAGCAATATTGTGAAAAGCATGCAGTACAAACAGAGCAGTGGAGTGTTTATGGTGGATTGAAAACTGCAGGTGCCATGAGCCCAAAGCAGACTGCAAGCATTAAAATATATTGCCTACATGAATTCCCAAGCTTAGTATTACAAACAGGAGAGAGTTTCCTGAATATTAAGCTCTTTAAATCCATGACCCATGTGTCGATTCAAGGCCATAAAAGCTATTAGCCTAAGGAGTGATTCAACAAAAGTGGGAAAAGTTAAATAGCACAAAAGGAGTTCAAGAATATGAAGTGAGGTAGAGTTCAAGTTTGTGAGGGAAGGGTGCTAGATTGATGTGGAGTTGTGTCTGTTCTCTAATTCAGGAAAACATGAAAGATATGACTAAAGCTGATGCAACTTAAATTCAAACCTAAATTTTTTAAACTAGACCCAAGTTAAACCCTTCAAATACTGCATGTCTCTTAACCTGTTGAGATTTTTGGTTTTTCACTAAGGATTTGATTATCAATTAGAAATTCTAGTCAGCATATATAAATGTATCATAGATAACAGTTAAAAACTGATGTAAGGAAAGATTCAATTATGCAGTGCATCAAAAACAAGTTGCTTTACAGCTTCACCCTCCAAAATGGAAGAGCAGAAGGGAGTATTATTCCCCAATAAGGGCCACATAAATAATCAAGGACTTCTACATAACAGTTATCATGATTCAAGAACTAACCTCATAAACTAAGTAGAAAGGAAAACATAAGCATGCCATGCAACAGATGGATTATGTACAGAAATTGTCAACCATGGTAACAGGCTTCAAACAGCATTCATCTTGTGCCAACAAATCAGCTGAAAATAAATACATTTTATAAATAGACAAGAGAAAAGAAATTACCCATTAGCAATTGAACCATTTGAAAGACAAGGTGATGGAGGATGCCTCCCTGGTAGAGGAATCTGCAATGTTTTACGAGCAAACATCTGAATATCTGTCGTCAAGCCATTCAGTCGCTTGATGTCTGCTACCTAAAACATCAAAAACACAATTTTCTGCATATCAGTACCAAATTGCGATAGAAAGTAAGACATGTTTTGCTCTATACAAACTATCCAAACATTTAGTGATAAAAATTACTGGTAATGGTGACAATACTATTTTGGAAAATAAATTATCCCTTAGCAGTGAATATACATTATTTTGATCAAAACTCCATGATATCGCTGGCCATCGATCAGTTCTCTTTTCACTAGCTCACTAGTGTTTAGGCTCATTTAATTAAATTGCTGTCTACAGCAAGTAGAAAATGTAAACACCTCCGATCTGACAAATACCACTATACATACAGCAAAACAATGACAATCTTCTTAACACTTTCTAGAGTGTAAAGATAAAGAACTAAGCACTGGCTGCTAAGTACCTCGACGCCATACTTTATGGCAACACCAGGAAGCGTGTCCATCTTCGACACGCGATGCTCGATATAGTTAACTCTGGGAAGGGAATCTGAAGAAGACGACGAAGCTAAAGAAGTCGCGGACGAGGAAATGGGGATCGTAGCAGCCGTATCCAGCAAATCATCCGAGAAGAGGTGAGAAGTCCTTCGGACCCGATCTGCCTGCATCTCCGGACGCTTCGATCACCCGTCCCTGTTCCCAAATGACCCCGAGAAGGCTTCAGATGTCCAGAAAAGGGAGCTTTTTATCATCAGACAACCTAAAAGCTTTGGCTTTCTCGATCAATCGCCACTTCCACGACCAGGCCTCACAAAATCCAGATTTGGGGATTCGCAAGCAAAATTACCCTAGATCAGTGGATCCGACGCTCGGGAACTGGACTTTGACAACGATCTGACTGGAGCACTAGTAATTCATCGATTCCATGTCCGGGCGGCAGGAAATCGAGGCGTCGCAGCCTCCGAACTCTGCGTGCGTGTGTGTGTGTGTGTGTGAGTGAGAGAGAGAGAGAGAGAGAGGGAGAGCCGACGCGAGAAGGGGGGAAACGTCGGCTAAGATGCTCAGAGGTACCGCGGCGGTTTTAATCCTCCATGGGTGGCTGAATCACCGGGGAAGAGTTTCCTGGGTGAGTGGACTCTCAGGGACCAAAAGCGAGGGTGCCGCGTTTGCGGGTCCCACCAAAGCGATGGGGCGGACAAACGCATTGTGTATTAGATTAAGCTTCCGGTTTAAGATAGATAACGTTCGGATTAAATTGTATTAATTACTATCAAATTAAATGATTAGCACTACAAATATTATCATCAATAGAGTTTAATAGTGGAAAAGATGCACGTCTTTGTCACGTAAACTACCGGTAATAATGATATCATGTAATTTGACTAAAAACTCACGTAAGCAGTAAATTTAATGACACATCTACATATAATTTACATAGGGAAAAAGATTAATTTGCATGGATTACTTGTACAGCATGCATATAGCATTTCTTCTCTCTCTTTGTACCGACACTTAATACACTGAGATCAACTTTTATGAACACACAACATGGGCTTCAAAGAGTCTCCTATGATAATGACACAGCTCACTGAACAATGTTTGATGCTACAGAGTGATTGCCAGTGTCGAAAAAGGGCAATCAAATCACAACACTCATTGATAATTTTTCAATGTTTATGCAGAACATGACACCTCCATTTCATGAAGAAAATTTATGTTAATCTATAACAAGTACATCGATTATAAATGGTTTTGACTTAGATATTTTGATCAAATGATCTCAAAATAAACTTTTCAAATCAGAGAAGACGTCACTCGCACTTGTATCAAATTTAAGGGATTAATTACCTCATTGAGTGAACGTGATACATCATCTATGTAGAAAAGGACTGAACAATGAGCAGAAAATTTATAGAACAAAATTTCAACAAAGAGTAGCAGCAAGGAAGAAATTTTGTTACTAGCTTTGTCGCAATTGTCTCTGACTGAGATGGTTCACTAAATGAACCGGTTTTGCAAGGATGGTTGATAGAAACCTGCAAACTACAATGAAGCAATTGTACACCTGATGAATTAGACTAGAAAATGTAAAGTGTTGAAGCCTAATAGACAGAGTAAAGTGTTGAAGACAAGAATAGGTGGATGTCTTTCTTGATCACATAAATGCTCTCCATTGTAAGAACAAAAAGAAGCATCGTTTATATGGACGTTTGGAGAAGGATCAACCCAGCCAAATATTATAAAAATCTGCAAGGTCAGAAGGTAAACTAGTTTTAGAAGAAATAATTGATGATAAGAACCCCAGTGATAATGATATACAAGTCTAAAGCAGCATGAGGTTCTGGAACTGGACCTTCCTCCGTGGTGCCAAATAATCAATTGCTTTGAGAAGAGGATTTTGATGCGGGCAATGTGCCAAAGACAATGTCCCAGAGTGAAGAAGTTATTCCAAACCCCTTGTTTTGAATTCTGAAGTGATGGTTCAGATGGTATCGCTGGAATGTGCACAAGGAGGTGTTTGTTAGAACAAAGAAAACGAGTAATTGCTCTTTTAGATATTCTCACTATCACCTTCAGATTCTTAGCTGGCTCTTTGGATGGTTGTCCATGGTGCAGGTAGTAGTGAGTGCAGTCATATATAACATAACCCAATAGGCCACCTCCGAACAAGGCAGGAGCAGCCGATGGAGTGGCAATTAGTTTAACCAGATTCCAGAACTAGAAAAACATTGCGATACCTATTAGCTCCCAATACATGATAGACCCTGGCTAGTAATTTCAAAAAGTAAAAATTATTGTAACAATATCAGATCCTAGATTCTAACCTAAATGGTTAAGAGCATTAGAGTGCACATCAAGAGATGTATGCTTCAGATTGAAAAGCATACACATGCCATGTCCATGAATACGGAAATAATAAAAGCAGATATTTTGAGATTCTTAGTAGCCTTACTGGTACACATAAGATAGCTGCGGCAGCAGGGGGGAAGACTAGCCGTAGTCCATCCATGGGATGTTTGTGATGGCAACCATGAAGAAGGTAATGAGCAGTGTTTCCCCTGTAACATTGTCGTCATAGATAAGTTAACATGCAACTGGATTTCACTTTACTTCGACTAAAAGATGCAATTCTTACACAAAGACCAAAGAAACAGTCACCTACCAATAACTCTTAGTTTTGATGTGAAAAAGGAAGCGATGCAAAGTATATTCAATCAAGGTCCACAGAAATATTCCAGTGGCTGCCATCAGAGCTAACCAAGGGAGTGTATTGCCCCTTTGGATAGACATGCTCAGGCACCAACAAACAACTGGCAGCCATATTGTTGGAACCGCCCACCATACTGTTCGCGTTAAGAACTGATAAACACAAAAGCATGCAATTACAAATATATCAAACAAATTATCTGTGCTGGCTAAGGTACCACCGATGCATTACCTCCAAGAAGTCATTTGCGAAAAATCGTGGGCCTTCCTTGCTAACTATAGGCTGGTGAACCCATTCTTGGTAAGCTTCTCCAAGATGACCCACCTCAAATAAATTGGAACAGTTTGGTTGTTGAGCAGTTGACACCAGCAAATCCAAAGTTACAACATTATGTAACAGTAAATGCAAAGTGACAACATATACTTTATGAATGAGTTTAAGCAGAAAACATTGTCGTGAAGCTTTGCAACCTAGGGAAGAGAAATATGGGGCGAAATTAAAAAGTTTCAAGATCCATATCAAATATAAGACTGAAAAAAACTACTATTAAAAAGTTGTTCTTCATCAACTGACTAGTAAATTAACAAATCAAACAATGCTTAAGTTTTGTAGTTAGCTCATTCTCACTTTAATTAATATGTATTGAGCAGAACTAACAGCAGGCAAGCAAAGAAGAATCTACATCTCACATATGATGGTATAAAATGGAAACCAAGAAAAAAATCTGACATGCACCTGAAATACGAGAGGCTTATTCAAGTCAACAGTGAACTCCTGCGAGACCATTTGGATGATGCTTTATATTTCACTGTAAACATGCAAATAAGAAGTTACCATCGGATAAAATAAGCAGAATGAAGAAATTCATGAAAATAATATGCCAAAAAGTTAAATGGAAGATATATGAAGAAAAATGTCACATAAGACGATGAACTTGTTAGAACATGAACTAATAATATTTTAAATAAATAAAAATGTGATAAAAAAATCAGAATCACATTTGATGTTGTCGTAGGGCAAAAAATCTCGCCCTCATATAGGATGGTGTTGAGAAGATGCCCCAAGATAGGATCAGGAAAACCTTTTTGCGTGTCGAAGGATGATAGAATGAAGAGAAAAGAGGAAAAGAATTTCTAATGACAGGAAAGATCTGTATCATTAGGGTCCTTAGTGACCCAAATGCTCAAACATATATTGCATGTTGAACAAGTACATCAATAAGAAAAGGGAAGAAGGAAAGGAAAGAAAAAATGAAAAAAAGAAATGATAGAAGGAGTCAATGAATATTTTAGATTTTTTTCTTTAATATATATTTGGACCCAACCATAAAATCTAAAACGATGTGGATGAAACTCTAAAGTTGTCTTTTATAAACCAGACCTTTTAAGTAAGAACAGGAAACAGGATTCAGGTATGATACCTGGAATCAGATGTATGTTTTAGAACAGCAACCAGCATATACCAATATAAAGGATCAAGTATTTGACTTAAGACAGGAAATAACAAATAAATATTCAATTAACTAATTAAAAAGAAACCAGAATTGATTTAAAATTATTTTATAGGTTTGTAACACTTATAAATAACACGAGTGTTTATAACACTGTTTTCATAAATAATTTTATAACAGAAAGTATTAAAGACAAAACAGGAAATAAATTTTTTTAATTCAAAAAATCCAAGGTTCCCCTTTTTAATTTATAAAATCGAATTTTTTTTAATTCACAGAATATGAACTTAGATCCGAAATATATATCTTTTTCCTTTTATTTCAATAAACAGCTTTGAATTTCAAAAATTCAAGACTTAAAATTCTATTTTTACAATAATTTCGGAGTTTAAATTTTCTTAAGAATAGGAAATTTCCCAAAATTTATAATTTGGAGGTCTTCAAAATATCATTTTAAAATTAACTAAATATCCAATTTAGTATAGTAAAGTTAAAGAGAACAAGATATCTTGTATTTGACTTTTGGAATAATTTCTAAACCAGAATTACCAAAAAATAGTAAAATTCGTGATCATTACTAAAAATGTAAAAATAAATTTTTGGGTTTCTCTTGTCAGTTTATGAATGAAAATTTTTTAATTTGTTTAACAATTATCAAAGTGTGCTGCATACAAACCTAATAACTATTACAAAATCTAACAATTAGCAGAATATTAACAAATGAATATCTGTAAATTGCAATGCAAATTAATAACAAAATCTATAAAACAATGCAAAATTTCGTTATAAACTAATCCAATTTTTTAATGATAATACATCAATTAGCTAATCAATCAAATATAATGATAATATTTGCAATTAAATTTTAATTAAGGGTTAGTTCCTTGTGAGATTCTTAATTAAAATCTGGTATACAGATTTACTTTAGAATGTTAGAACATAAACCAATAATATTTTAAATAAATAAAAGAAAATTAAAGAAAAGAAACTCGGAATCACGTTTAACGTTATCCTAATGCAAATCTCACCCTCGTGAAATGCCATTAAGAAGATTCAAAATAAGAATGGGAAGCCCTTCCCATTAAGAAGAAGATGCCTCAGGATATGACCAGGAATGCGCATTCAATGAGGAAAATTAGAAAAGATATTTTGGCAGATCTAAATAAATGAATGTTTTGGGTCCTTCGTAAAATCAGAAAAGATATTTCGGAAAATCCAAGTAAATGAACATTGAAAATGTAAATATTGATAACATAAAAGAGAGGAAAAAGAAGTTAAGGATGGGAAAAACAACAAGCAAATTATGGAAAGAGTAAATAAAAAATTCAGATATTTTCCATTACTCAATCCTAACACAACTCATTGCAACCACAGCACTTGCATGTAACACTTTTTCTGTTTGAGGGAAAAGGATCTTGAATCTCAAGAGCTAGGAGAGGAACAAGGCAGGAAATGACCAAAGACTCCCTGGAATGTAGCACATCCTCCAGTTGTTTGGTCAAACCTTCAATCTAACAAGATAGATGATACAATTCAGGACTCCATATAACACCTTCATGTGGCTAAGAAATCAAACTTGAGAAACCACACATCCTCCAATTGTTTGATCAAAACAACTGGTATAACAAGATAGATGATATAACTCAAGACTCCATAGAACACCTTGATGTCGCCAAGCAATCAAATTTGAGAAATTGCACATCATCCAATTGTTTGGTCAAAACCATCAGTCTAACAAGATAGATGATACATCTCAGGGATTATATAGAACACCTTGATGTGGCAATGAAATCAAATTTGAGAACGATAATTTACGTGTGAAACAAAGTCCTGAACGAGTAACTTGCTTTAATGAGTCAGCAAGTGGCAGGTGAAATGCTAATGCAATTATTAAACTCATAATATTCACTCTCATAAAAGATGATCTGGAAAAAGAGGTGAGAAAAAACACCATCTTACATCAAACCATAATATCTACACTTGTAACTTATAATTTGACTCATCGCTAGCTTATAAATTTACTACATCTAACTTTTAACTGGGAAGTTCTTACAGGTTTCTTCAGTAAACAAAATTCCTTGTTACTGATCTAGGCTCAGATTGTCCAAATCTATCATGTCTCTGTCTATATACAAACTAAATCAACGAAATTTTAGTACAGAGACACACATGCATATGCACACAGCACACGCTCGCACACACATACCACTGCTGTTATCGATCTAGATTCAGCATGTCCAAATATATTATGTCTCTCTGATAATAATACATATAGATAGCATTCTAGATTAACTAAATCTTGATATGGACAATGCAAGAGAAACTAAATCATCAGTCCTCTTTGTAACACAAAATGATTGGTATAAAGAAAACAAGACAAGATACTCGGCATATTAAGGTAATCACTTTCACAAACCAAACATACTCAAGAAATAAACAAGCACAATGAGCATTTTTCCCCCCAAAAAATGAAGGAAAGTATGCAACATATAGTACAAAAAGAAGTGATTTTTAGACGAAGCAGGCCTGAAGATTCAAGACACCCCGAAGAAAACAAAATCTAAAAAGCGACAGAGCATCTCATCTCCCAAACAATGTGGCCATTGGTGTCTCATCCAAAATCAGATCGGAAACCACGAACCACTTAGACAAGAACAGATCAGTAAAAAGCGCCCGAAATTGAAAGAAAAGAAGAAGTACCGAACGCAGTGATGGACCCAAGAGGTCGCCTCCCCGGCTCTTGTCCTCGCGTCGCCCGTCGAACGAGATAGCGAGAGCGGATATCTTTTCTTAGTTATTGACTCGATATACGGTCCGATCAACACCGTCAACTCAAACGGAATCTCCAAACAGAATCGAACATTGATATCAGCAAATCCGGACTCATTGATTGAACCGATAATTCAATCTTAATACGAATAAATAAAGTGTAATTAGAATAAATAAAAAATTAAAAGTCTTGATTTGGACAGATTCAAATTAATCAATCACGAAACAGCTGGAAGTCACTATCATGAGGCCGTCACCGTCAGTCACCGGGATGGCCGTCCCCACTATAAACAGCAAACGGACGTCGATTTGAGAGCCGTATCGGCGCGTCTTCTGCACGCCGTGGTAGGGTGACAGCGGAGCAGACTCCGTGATGCCTTTGTTATCGGATCCCGTACCGGATCCGACACGTAGAACCGGGTGTGAACCCGTAGATCACTTTGCATATGTATACAATAGCTATAATGCGTCTTATTATGAGCATCCGCAATTGTCTGCAGTAGTAACGAGCAATCAACCTGACGGGTGGGACTTTAGGCTTAATAGAATTGGATTGTGGATAGGTCAGATCCGGTTCTATTCGTTGGAGTCCGTGGTCGGACTCGAGTCACGCCCAAACCAAATTGATGTCAAATCGGATTGTTCAATCCGAATCCGACCCGGTATTGAAGGATCCGATCAGACCCGATCTTTTCCGTGTTTGCTTTCGTTACGAAACCCCACCCCTAACATCTTTGAGTTCCTTTCTCTCGTCCCACCGCCGCCGCCGCCTCTCTCTCTCTCTCTCTCTCTCCCCCTTCGGTGGTGTCTACGGAGCTTGACGATGAAGAGAAAGGTCGGCCGCCAAGAGATGTCGTCGGCGTCAGTGGTCGCCGTCGGATCCTCCCTTGACGGCGGCGTCGATCTGAAAACCCTAATTCACGGTCATTCTCTCTTCTTCGACCGCCTTGTGGAGCTCATCCCTGCCCGTTTCTACCTCCCCGTGGATGACGACAAGCCCTGGTTCCAGGGCCTATCCAAGGCTGCTAAGGCCGCCGTCAAGGCCGAGTCCCGCGACAACCTCAAGGAGGCCCGCCGCGTACGACTCGACCCTGCCCAGTCCTCCACCACCCTCGATCTCCTCAAGAGGAGCATCGAGGCCGAGAAATCCGCTGCTGATACTAGCGACGACGAGGAGGATGTCGAGGACGAGGAGGACGAGAACGAGGAGGACGAGGACGAGGATGAGGATGAGATCGGAAGCGAGAGCATGACCGAGGTCGAGAATCCCCTTCCCGTGATCTCCGACAACCGATCCGTCACGTACGAGGAGCTCCGGCAGCGGCTTCACCGCCGGATCGAGGAGCTAAGGTCCGGGAGGAACACTCGGCCTCTTTTAATCAAGAACAGGCCTGATAAGAGGGAGAAGAAGAAGAACCGAAATAAGAAGAAGAACAAGGAAGAGGATGCTTCCACTTCCCAGGGAAAGCGAAAGAGAGACGAGAATGAGACCAGGGAGAAGGGGAAGAAGAAGAAGAGTGAGAAGGCAGAGAGACACAGAGGAGATGCTGTCGCTCCCGATATCTCCTTTGGGCAGGTCAAGATTGGTGGTGAGGATGAGCATAGGAGGAAAAGGAGGAAGCTTTCTAAGCTGCAGGAGTTGGAGAGGGCGAAGAAGCTGCAGGACTCAAAGAAGGATCCAGAGAAGGGGCTGATGGTCTCCAAGAAGCATTCTTGGAAGGCTGCTGTAAGCAGAGCTGCAGGCATGAAGGTACACGATGACCCAAAACTGTTGAAGGAGAGCATGAAGAAGGAGAAGAAGAGGCAGCAGAAACATGCTGAGAAGTGGGAAGAGAGGATCAAGAACACTGAAAATATTAGAGCAGGGAAGCAGAAGACGAGGGCAGAGAATATAAAAGAGAGAATCAAGCAGAAAAAGATGAGGCGGATCGAGAAGAGGGAGAAAAAGCTAATGCGCCCAGGGTTTGAGGGGCGCAAAGAAGGATATATCAATGAATGAGATCTTTGGCTCTAGGAAGTAGGAACTATCCATGGTTTCCAAGGTTAAAGAATATGAGGTAATGGAGACCTTTTTAGTCCTGTTTATCTCTTCTAGGGTTTAAGCAATCTGTCAACTTCATCATCTAATAGTATATGTTTATTACTAATGCAAGCTTAGAGTAATCATTGTTACTAGCCAAATCAATTCAGCATTTACATAGTGCAACAAAAAGAAGAAAAGAACTTCATTAATTCTCTACAGGCATTGGCCTTAATTTTGATGTGAAGAAACGCCAAATGGAAGTCATGTTAATTCTGTCTTCCAAATGCCAAAAAAAGTGTCAGATGCCCTACAGGCACAAGACTACTATTATTAGAGGGTTTACTATTATTACAGTTTCTTGTGTAAGCGGATGATCAATTGCTAGAGCTGATAGAGATATTTGATTTCTTATGACTATGTATTCATGAATATCCATTGGATGCCGAACTATTTTAGTACTGTTGCAGTTTTTGCTAATATACCATGGTGTCCCTGATTATTGTATACTTCAGCTTCTGAAACTTGACAACAGGTTACTTACTGCATATTGTGGTTAGTTTTTTATCATGATCATGAAGTTGTAGTAGACTGAGTAAAGTTCAGAATGTTTGTGACTGTAAACTTGTGTTTGATGTATTGATAGTCAATGAATATGAAGGTAAGTTATTGTTCTTGTGACAAGTGATCAAACAGTTTGATGTGTCATTACTTCCAGTCTGAAATAGCTTGATAGGACATTCAAAATGCACCAAAATATTGGCTTTCTGGTGTATATGTTAGATTGACATCCATTTGTTGGTGCCCTGGTACTCATCCTGCACCGAGTCTGTTATGTGTATCATAATAGGGGCAATAGGCATAGAAGTTGTACTGCAAGAATGATATATATTTCTGCATAAGATATTCTAGATAAAAGATACGTAAGAAGAAAGGAAAAAATGATAATGAATCTGAAGAATACAATAGTGGATCTTAAGAGAAGAAAGTGGTCCTTGCGGAATTTAGATGAAGTTAATGCTAAAAGGAAGTTGCAGTCAAGTGGTGAGGAATACAAGGGAGAAACTGCATGTTCATGTTTATTGTCTGAAAACTCGGAAGCAGTTAGAATTCGAGGATACAGATTGACTAGAAAAGTAATAGTATTAATTTTAAACTTGTCACTTTAAGCCAACCTGAGGATTTAAATTTCGATTTGATACTGGTTGCCAACCTACCTACTCAATATGGTATCACAACATGTCACAGTATAATGTTAATATGTACCATATGGAATCATTGAATCAAATCATATAATAAATAACTACTATTGTACTGGTATCCGACTATATTTCGACACCAGTACTTGGTTGGACCGGTAAATATTGGTACGGTTGAGATCTGAAGTCTTGGCAATCACTTTGTTTATTTGGAACTTACTAGGATTCTTATCTTCTATGTTAAACAACCAATTCGAGTGCACTATATTTCTTTTATTATAACTCTTATATCTAAGGCACTCTAAATTACGGACCTTGACTCTCTTTTGTTCTCAATAATATGATTGAAGTACTGTGTACACACAAGCAAACTGGAACAACCTATCAAAACTCAAATTTGTAATCCATGCCTAAGCTTGACTCAACCCTACTATCTGTCAGAAGCTTGGCTGCATCGAGTTGTGTTTTTGAGTAATAGTGTAATGCCCTTGGTATTATATTAGAATTTGATCAGTATCGTTGACAGGTGCTGGGGATTCCATGTCAACTTCACTTGGATAAGAATAGTTAGGTAAATTAGCCAAACTAAGGTCACATTTACAGAACATTTTCTGTTGCTGTGACACACTAAATTAGCCAAACTAAGGTCACATTTACAGAACATTTTCTGTTGCTGTGACACACTACAAAACGATAAACCGAGTATTTGATGTTGCATGTATATTTTCTGCATAAAAGTGTACAAACTTCTCAATTGTGGTCAGGTTTTCATCAAACGGTCAGTGGAGAAGGTTTTAGCTGAGATCCACCTTGTGATAATTACTTCCAATGAGCCTTTTTTTTTACAAAGAAGCTGTTTTCTCTTGGTATTTCTTATTGATCTTAGGCTCAAACAGGGAGTAATTTGGGTGCGAAACCAGATGTCTTTGGTATTCTCATGACAAATTCACTAAGAATGCATGATGAGAAACTTGATGTTGATGAAGACCAAGTGCATCTAGATTTCTTGATATTGAGGAACAATATGTGTGTTCTACTTTGTCACTAAAAGTCCTAGGTTTTGCGGCTTGAAATATCATTTACCTTCCAGTTCATGTCCTACCAAGTTGTCTCTGGAGATACAATTATCTTTACCTGAAAACTGGATGAGATTGGAATCTTGGTGTTGGTATGAATCTCTTATTAGAAACTCTTTGGCATTTTGGCTGCTTATGTTGTTTTGTTTGACAATTTTCCAGAGGTTCCTTGTTTTAGTTTTGGCTATTTATTGGCATAAGTTACCTTTCCCAAATCATGGTTTTCAACTGAGAGTGCCATTGTTATTTTATGGCGCTTGTTTGTGTTAGTATGTGTTACAGGACCTGTCACTGGTAATTAGCTGTACTTGCAACAAAAAGCAAGCAAATCATGGTTGCACTTTTATAACACAAATCATATTTACTGATTTCAAATAATATCTCGATTGCATCATACCATTCTCACAGCAATGAATTAAACCTGATCACAAAGAGGAATTTGTGATTCATGACATCCCAAGCTTCCAAGTGATAAATAGGTTGAAAACAGATTTCCAAGTGCCAATTACTAAATTTTAGATTAAAAAAAAAAGATAGAAACATTTTGGTTAAATTAGTTTTTTCATTCACTGGATTGTGTTAGAAGTTGGGATTTTATCAACAGTCACTATGCTATCAGATGGGCTCAATTCCTAAGTGTCTTTATTAATATGTCAAAAATACTTTAAACCTATTAAAAATAATGTAATCTGCATAGAAATCTGCATAGAAAATTAATTATGCAGTCCATATTCTAATTTATAGTCGCTGTACAATTGAGGATTGGACTGGTCCATAGGACTGTGGCAATCAGTCCAAATCGATCAATTGAATCCCTCCTATAGACTTATCTACGAGGTAGAACACACAAGAGGATATTTTATTATTATGATAAATAAGGAAATTAATTATGTATTCCTCTTATAGTTAATTATCTTTATTATCTCAATCTTTATATTTTAAAAAGTTATATTAACATCCCTATAATTACAAAAGTGAAACATTAATGTTTATTTACCGTTAAATTTATCAATGAAAATATAAAAATAAAAGGTAAAAAGATAATTTTAACATTCCAATTGATAGTGACGGGTGGCATTGGTGGTGATGGAGGGTGACTGTTGTAAATGATAAGAGCAACGACAAAAGACGAGGGCTACTCTACATTTGTGTCGACATCGACGTAATTGTTAAGTGACCTTTTCGTCGCTTTACATCTACGTTGATGTCAACGTAATAGCTGAGCAATGAAAATGGTCGTCGATGTAGATGCCAAGAAGTACTACTTGGGAACTACGCTGATATCAACGCAATTGCAAAGCGATGAAAAGGTCATTTGACAACTATATTGACATTAATACAAATGCAAAGTGATCCTCATCTCTTGTCGTCACTCTCCTCATCCACAACAGCCACTCGTGTCCTAACAACATTGTCGTCCGCCACCACCAATGTCATCCGACATCACCAGTTAAAATTATTTTTTACCCTTTATTTTCATATTTTCATTGATAAAACTAATATCGTTAACATAAATGAACTTTGATATTTCACTTTCATAATTATAGGAATATCAATATAACTTTTTAAAGTATAATAAAGATAACTCATTACACGAGATAATATGTAAATACGGATCCTCTTTCGAAGATATGAAAAAGGGACACCTATGGGGAAAAGCTCAAAATAATAAAAAAAAATCTCCTCATCCTAGCATATATAGCAGTTCCAATTAGTAACATCTTAATAACTCCAAATCTTAATATCTCATTGAGAGATGTCCAATTGACCTTGGGACCGCTTAGCCAAATGATTACATAGTGTCATTTAAGTTTACTTAATCAATCTTGTTAGGGTTGGTAAGTATTTTTAGGAATCTTAATTATATTTAAATTAATTTATATAATTTTAATTAAATTTGATTTTTTTAGTAAATTAGAGATTATTCCTAAAAATATATAATGAATTTTAAAGTTTCGGTGAAAGAGAGAGATAAAATATTTTGACTGCTATAAAGTTTGATCTCTAGAATTGCTAAAAAGGGTTGAGAGAGAAGTTTTTCGAGGAGTGTACAAGTGTTTCATATTTGTATGTGAAGTGTTCTTGTGTTGTCACATCGTTTCTTGATCCCATACAACTATTCGAGTTGTCGCATCATTTAAGGAACCCTTATGATATGATGACCTCACATCGGATGGTCATGAGGTGCATGGTGCGCGGATCTTGATGCACATATAAAATTAATCCATCTCATTTAAATGAGTTCGATAAATCCACATATATGAAACGCTCCACTATCCAAATCCAAACCCGTTAAAATCCGAACCCGATAAGACGGCAAGCTAATGTAGCGGATCCCATGAACCAGCTTCCATCCGTTTAAAACGATTCCTCGTCTCCTCCCAAACCACCTGTCAACTCTCCGCCACCTCCTCCTCCTCGTGTCTTCGCTTCCCGTTCGACCCGCTTCCATCCGTTTAAAACGATTCCTCTTCTCCTCCCAAACCACCTGTCGACTCTCCGCCTCCTCCTCCTCCTCCTCGTGTCTTCGCTTCCCGTTCCTTGTACTTCTTTGGTTCCTACCCGGTCCCCAAGAATGGTTACCAAGAAAGGATCCGAGTCAAGAATGGCTCCCGCTCCGGCGCGATCCGCCCACGTGGAAGAATCTAAGGCGAGCCCGTCGGATTCGGACCTCTTCGCCGCCTTCATCGCTCGGAAGAAGTTCTTCGACTGTGAGCAGAACCGCCGCAACCTCCAAGACCAGGTCGACACCCTCGGGCGCCGTTCCAAGTGGCTGAAGATTTGCATGGACGAACAAAGCGTTAGCGTTCCTTCTCGCCGTTCTCGCTCCGCCGTATCAGGCTCTCTTCTTTCGCTTGTTCTTGACCTTTCTGTTGTTCTAGCAGGAAGATGAGTCGAGGAGTGCCAAGGCGCTGAAGACGTGCATTGGTAGGACGAGCGAGCTGCAGCGTGCTTTGCACGATGGACGGGATAAACGTGAGACGGTAAAGTATCAGAGATATCTTGCTTGATCATCATGCTAATCTTGGGTATTTTATATGAATGATAAATGTCAATCAATTTTTTTTAAGTGCAAATAACAACTATAGAATTTTGGAGCCATAATGGAAGGAAAAACGACGACTATTTTTAAGTTAATTAAAAATCGACACGTGATATCTAATCAAATAATCGGTAATCACTTAAGGTCATAAATCAAATTATATGATGTCCAGTTGATCTTAAGGGACCGCTTAGCCAAATGATTACATAGTGTCATTTAAGTTTACTTAATCAATCTTGTTAGGGTTGGTAAGTATTTTTAGGAATCTTAATTATATTTAAATTAATTTATATAATTTTAATTAAATTTGATTTTTTTAGTAAATTAGAGATTATTCCTAAAAATATATAATAAATTTTAAAGTTTTGGTGAAAGAGAGAGATAAAATATTTTGAGTGCTCTTAAGTTTGATCTCTAGAATTGCTAAAAAGGGTTGAGAGAGAAGTTTTTCGAGGAGATAAAATATTGTATGTGAAGTGTTCTTGCGTTGTCACATCGTTTCTTGATCCCATACAACTATTCGAGTTGTCGCATCATTTAAGGAACCCTTATGATATGATGACCTCACATCGGATGGTCATGAGGTGCATGGTGCGCGGATCTTGATGCACATATAAAATTAATCCATCTCATTTAAATGAGTTCGATAAATCCACATATATGAAACGCTCCACTATCCAAATCCAAACCCGTTAAAATCCGAACCCGATAAGACGGCAAGCTAATGTAGCGGATCCCATGGACCCGCTTCCATCCGTTTAAAACGATTCCTCTTCTCCTCCCAAACCACCTGTCGACTCTCCGCCTCCTCCTCCTCCTCCTCGTGTCTTCGCTTCCCGTTCCTTGTACTTCTTTGGTTCCTACCCGGTCCCCAAGAATGGTTACCAAGAAAGGATCCGAGTCAAGAATGGCTCCCGCTCCGGCGCGATCCGCCCACGTGGAAGAATCTAAGGCGAGCCCGTCGGATTCGGACCTCTTCGCCGCCTTCATCGCTCGGAAGAAGTTCTTCGACTGTGAGCAGAACCGCCGCAACCTCCAAGACCAGGTCGACACCCTCGGGCGCCGTTCCAAGTGGCTGAAGATTTGCATGGACGAACAAAGCGTTAGCGTTCCTTCTCGCCGTTCTCGCTCCGCCGTATCAGGCTCTCTTCTTTCGCTTGTTCTTGACCTTTCTGTTGTTCTAGCAGGAAGATGAGTCGAGGAGTGCCAAGGCGCTGAAGACGTGCATTGGTAGGACGAGCGAGCTGCAGCGTGCTTTGCACGATGGACGGGATAAACGTGAGACGGTAAAGTATCAGATATATCTTGCTTGATCATCATGCTAATCTTGGGTTGTAGAACTGTTAATTTCCTCTCACGAGGTTACGTGGACACGTTCTTGACGATAATGTACGTAACCTGGTTGTCAAAATGGCTGAACTAAAACAAATCTAGCAAAATCGCACAAAGCCAATGAGAAACCAGCAAGGGATCAGGAGTCATGTTTTCTGGAAATAAATAGCTGGGAATGGTGTCAAATGGCCCTACGAGGGGAGGTGTTTTCGATTGGACAAGGGCGGTTCTTCTTCATCCCTACATAAAATGAATGTTTTTGATCCCATTGTTATTGTTCATTAAAAGAAATGGAAAAAAGACAGAGTTCCGACGCTTTTGTTAGTTCAGATGTAATTAAACTAGGGATGTAACAAAAAGATTAATCTATCAGAAATATCTTATCATTTTACACATCAACAAACATCTCACATTGAGTTCTTCATATAGAATTATGTTCATTAAGGAGCTTATGTATGCAAAACTAGCTGATCCAATCTGCTGTTACCTTTTTTTTCTGGAAGCACAACGAAATATTGTGTCAAGTTACAATGTCATTTTTCTAGAACAATCTTGATTTGTTTTGGTGGAAATGCAAATAGGAGCTGATAGGTTCTATTTTATAGATGTAAAGATGTTTTGATGGTAATTATTCATCTTCCTAGGTGGTTTTTGGCTAGCTGAAGATCATTGCAGTGTTCCTCTATTTATTCGTGAATTATTTTTGTAATTTATCTTGATTTGTTGTGGCCATGCAACACTTGATTGGTAGTCTATGGCATATTTGTTGTCTATAGAGATAAATGTGAAAAAAAGGGATAAAAGGAAAAATGGTGAGGCATCTACATTGTCCTTGAAGGAGGCATCAATCGAAGCCTTACATTTGTTACAACTGATCCTCATTGCCTTTCGATTGTTGCTTCAATGACCTAATATATTTAGAAGTTCTAACTGGAGAAAGTTATGTTGAAAGAGACATTTCTTTTCTGGAATGTAGTTTATCTTTCATTATATTCTATACTTAGCATGTCTTTGGTCAATCTATGTCCTACACGTTAAATATGTTTAGATTTTTACTTGAAAATATCAATTAAATTTAGCATCTTCTTAGTTATTCCAAATATACAAATAAAATGTAGGATAAATTTCTTAACAT
>LVTN01001283.1:17729-36693 GCA_001649415.1 Musa itinerans
AAGACTCCTATTCCTTTACAACTTCTAATTCTTCTCTAAGAAATAACCTCCTAACCCTAGCCAGCCTCTTCACCTCTTTAATAGGGGTTGGCTTAGGTAGGTTTTACATAAATGCCTCTCACAATTAGGACTCTCCTAGCTAGAGTCCTAACAGAATGCTATCCAAAGTAAAGGCTTGGTTATCTAGACACTTCTCCATGAAGGACATAGAAGAAGTATCCTATATCTTGGGGATTCAGATCTATAGAGATAGATTCAAGAAGATGCTTGGCTTGTCCTAGTCTAGGTACATAGACACCATTATCAAAAGGTTTGGCATGGAAAATTCGAAAAGAGGTCTCATACCGATGAGACATGGGATATCGCTTTCTAGGAGTATGTCCCCAAAGACTCTTAAAGAAAGGGCGAACATGGATATGATACCTCATGCCTTAGCGATAGGGTCTATCATATATGTCATGCTATGTAACATGCTTGATATAGTGCGTGCTTTGAGTGTCACGAGTAGGTATTAGGCGGATCCAAACTTAGAGCATTGGAAAGTAGTAAAGTGTATCCTTAAGTACTTGAGAAGGACTAAGGATCTTTTACTAGTATATAGAGGTAGTAGCCTCAAGGTTAAAGGCTACACGGACTCGAGTTTTCAGTCCGATGTCAATGATAGCAAGTCGAGTTCGGGGTATATGTACACCTTGAATGAAGGAGCAGTGTGCTAGAGTTCCAAGTAAGATACTACTACAGACTCGACCGCAGAGGCATAATACATTGCTGTAGTAGCGGCAGCAAAGGGAGTCTGGATGAAGAATTTAATCATAGATTTGGGAGTCATGCCAGGCAGCAAGGAATCGATTCCCTTATATTGCGATAACTACAGGGCGATTACTCAAATAAGGGAACCCAAGTCTCATCAGAAGTGTTTTGAGGAGGTTCCAGCTTATTAGAGAGATCATGACTCGAGGAGATGTAGTAATGGAAAGAGTTCCATCCGAAGATAACATTACAGATCCACTGACAAAGCCGTTGTCTTAGATTGTCTTTGAGCGTCATAGGGGTTTGATGGGGATCAGACATATAGGTGATTGGCTTTAGGTCAAGTGGGAGATTGCTAGTCATATGTGCCTTGCAAGCCAAATCACGTGAGTGATGGCACGTGTGACTTAACACACAGTCTTTTTGCTTATTATATTTTGGCATTTATCATTTTATATTGATTATTACATATATACATGTCTATATGATAATGTTCTTGGATCTGTGCAATGGGAATCAGGTCATGATGAGATCACGATAATGAGATCGATTCTCCTTTAAACACAGATCCTAAATAATCCCGATCATAGGTTACTTGAGAGGGAAATCGAGATAACCGGACATATTGGTGTGCTATATACCCATCCATATGATGGATATAGTTGGTCTCATAGCTGCTCGTGTGGGGACACTAGGGGTACAGTATAGGTGCTCATTGGAGAATGAGTTCACTGATTGATCCGCTTACAGAATGCTGGATGGTTGATGATGCCTTATTGTCAGACAATGGTTCCATATTCCTAGTAGTATATATGGTCCTTAGACTTCAAACACCAACGATATCCTATATGAGTGCTCCACTCTTTGATACCAGACTTATAGGTTTAGATGTCTCAAATCTAGCACAGCCGGTCATCGAGAGTGGCAGTCAACATTACGAGGGCTATTGAGTGTCGATAGAGGATCATCTACTCTCGGTGTCATGAGAGGAATGTCTCATGTGTTCTTGTTTAGACAAATCCTTAGCCAAGGTCATTCAGATTGATAGAGAATAGAGAAAGAGTTCTCCAAGAGAATCCGATTAAAGCGATGTCAGACAACGATTTCATAGTCCCAGTGGTGTATTTGGTCCTTAGACTTGAGACACTAAAGACTTAAGACACTATAGGTATACGACAATTGAGGATAGACATGTCCAATAGATTAGATTCCCTGTATCGTTTGGGGACTGCGGCGTAATGACATAGTACGTATGTAGTCGATGAGTCTAGTGAATTATTATAAAGATAATAATTTACTGAGCTAGAAGGAGTTCTGATAGGTATGACTCATGGCCAGCCCGATATTGGGCCTAAAGGGTCACACACATGTGGTAGGCATTGCGATGAGTAGAGGTTCGGATTTGAGATATTCGTTGGAGCCCTTATCGTATTGGATATCCAATAAGCCCCTGAATTATTGGATCATATAGATGAGATCCAATAAGCACCCACGAAAGATTATTGGATAGAGATCCACTAATCTAAGAGGCTTGGGTCGTTGGATGGAGATCCAATACCTAATAAGGGAGGATCCATTAGGGTTAAGTTGATAGAGGACCTCTATAAATAGGAGGGAATCAGTAGTTCCTAGGCTAGAGCCTTTTGCTTGCCTCTCCTATTCTCCTCGCCCTCTCCACCTCAAAGTAGGCTTAGAGTTTTAAGTAGCATTGTCGTAGCCCTACTGTGTGGATCACCACTAGAGAGAAGGGCGCTTAACCTCCTTCACCCTCTCCTTGATATCTACAAGGATTCAGGGATATACAATCTCCCTGGGTAACTCAATTTATCTTATATGCAGTTTTAAGTTTCACGGATTTTGTGCACTAATCTTCGCACGACGACAAACATATCTTTGGGAATTGGGGATTTTGTTTTCTATTCTTCCGTTGCGCATGTGATATCGCCCCCCAAGAATTCCCAACACAATAGGGTAGGATCCATTATGGTTAAGTTGATAGGGGACCTCTTTAAATATGAGGGAATCAAAGGCTCATAGGCCAGAGGTTTTCTAGGATGCTACCACCTATTTTCCTCTACCCTTCTCAAATAGCAAGCTTAGAGATTTGAAAAGCGTCGTCACATCCCTATTGTGTCGATCACCACTAGAGAGGAGGGCGTTTGATATCTTTCATCCTCTCCTACAGATTTGTAGGGATTCAGGGATATACGATCTCCCTAGGTAAAACATAATCTTTCATATACATAGTTTTCAGATTTACAGATTTTACGCACCAATCTTCGCACAATGACGAATACCTTTTTAGAAAATCTAAAAATTTTGTTTTATGTTCTTTTGCTGCACATGTGATGTCGCCACTAGATTTCCCTACAACCACCACCTATTCTCCTCTCTAATTCTCCTCCTTAGATAGCAGGTGTGGAGATTTGGACAACGATTTGAGGATCATCTTCGCAACCCCTACTATGTGTACATCGCTAGAGATGAGGGCACTTGACCTCCTTCATCCTCTCCCATAGATTTGTAAGAATTCAGGGATATACAATCTCCTAGGTATCACAACTATCTTATACGTGGTTTTCACTTTCACGGGTTTTTACACACCAATCTTAGCATGACGATGAATGCCTCTTCAAAAATTTGGGATTTTGGTGTTATGTTCTTCCGCTGTGCATGTGATGTCACCCCTAAATTTCCCTACACATTGCATAATGGTTTGTTTATGCTTGATACTATGCCATATATCATGATTGTAAGTGTGTCCAAGAGAAAATGTGACAAGGTGAATAGTGCATACTTGTGACATTGTAGGCTAGGTTATATCCATGAGGGAATGATTCAAAAGTTGCTAAAGGATGAATATCTAGATCTATTCGACTATAAGTCATATGCAACATATGAGCCTTGCCTTCATGGTAAATTGACCAACTCTCCATTTAGTGGAACTGGAGATCGAGCTACAAAGTTGCTGGAACTCATACATAATGATATATTTGGTCCCATGTCAACTCAAGCTATAGGTGGTTATTCCTACATCATTACTTTTACTAACGATTTCTCTAGGTACAAACATGTGTACTTGATGAAGTACAAGTCCGAAGCCTTTGAGAAATTCATGGATTATAAGAATGAAGTAGATAACCAGACTGGGAAGAGTCTCAAGACTCTTCGATCAGATCGAGGAGGTGAGTGCTTGAGTATAGAGTTCACTCAGTTCCTCAAAGACCATAGGATTCGATCCCAATGGACACCTCCTTATACACCTCGGCTCAATGGTATATTAGAAAGGAGGAATCACACATTGATAGACATGGTGTAGTCCATGATGAGTTTCGTTGACCTACCCATCTCATGTTGGGGATATACCCTAGAGTCCGCAACTTACCTTCTGAATAGAGTTCTAATTAAGTTGGTAGTGTCTACACCATATGAGATATGGAAAGAGAAGAAGTACGATCTTAAGATTGTTAAGATTTGGGGCTAACCTACCTACCTTAAAAGATAATCCCGATAAGTTGGAATCCAAGATAGAGCGGTGCAAGTTTGTGGGATACCCCAAGGAAACTTGTGGGTATTATTTCTATCACCGTGAGGACCAAAAGATCTTTGTAGCCAAGAGAGCGGTGTTCCTTGAGAAGGAATACATTCTTGGCAGAGATAGTGGGAGCGTGATAGAATTGAGCAAGGTTGGAGAACCTAGCTTAAGCACCACTCCACAACTCAAGTCTATTCAAGTATCTAGCATACAAGTTCTAACTTTATGTAGGCCTAGTAGATAAGACATGGGATATCTCTTTCTCCGAGTATGTCCCCAAAGACTCCTAAAGAAAGGGTAGACATGGATAGGATGTCCTATGCCTAAGCGATAAGGTCTATTATGTATGCTACACTATGTACCAGGCCTAATATAGCACATGCTCTGAGTGTCACGAGCAGATATTAAGTGGATCAAGGCTTGAAACACTGGAAATCAGTAAAGTGTATCCTTAAGTACTTGAGAAATACTAAGAATCTTTTACGAGCATATGGAGGTAGTAACCTCAGGGTTGAGAGTTACATGGACTCGAGTTTCTAGTCCGATGTCGATGATAGCAAGTCCAACTCAGGGTATGTATTCACCCTGAATGAAGTAGTATGCTGGAAGAGTTCCAAGCAAGATACTATTGCTGACTTGACCACAAAGGCGAAGTATATTGCTACGGTAGAGCTAGTAAAGGAGGGAGTCTGGATGAAGAAGTTCATCATAAATCTGGGTGTTGTACGAGGTAGTGAGGAGTCGATTCCCTTATATTGCAACAACTATAAGGCGATTGCTCAAATGAGGGAACTCGGGTCTCATTAGAGGTGTTTTGAGGAGGTTTCAACTTATTAGAGATATCGCAACCCAAGGAAATGTAGCATTAGAAAGAGTTTCATCCGAAGATAACATTACAGATCCACTAACAAAGCCATTGTCTCAGATTGTCTATGAGCATCATAAGGGTCTGATAGAGATAAGATATATATGTGATTCGCTTTAGATCAAGTGGGAGATTGCTAGTCATAGGTGCCCTACAAGCCAATCACGTGAGTGATGGCATGTATGATATGACACGCACTCTTTTTGCTTATTATTATGATATTTTCTCACTTTATATTGCTTGTTGCATATATATATATATATATATATATAACTTTATATTATTTGTTGCATATATATATATATATATATTTATTGTGATGTTCATGGATCGGTGCAATGAAATTGGATCATGATGAGATCATGATAATGAGACCGATTCACCTTTAAACACAAACTTAAATAATCCCGATCATAGGTTACTTGAGAGGGATATCGAGATAACCTGATAAACTGGTATATTATATACCCATCCATATAATGGAGGCAGCTAGTCTCATAGCTGCTCATGTGGGGATACTAAGGATATAGTGCAAGTGCTCATTGAAAAATGAGTTCACTGATTGAGCCGCTTGTGGAATGTTGGATGGTTGATGATACTTCATTGTCATACAATGATTCTATTATCCCAATGGTGTATTTGATCCTTAGACTTGAGATATCAAAGATGTCCTATATGAGTACTCCATTCTTTGATGCCAGATTTATAGACTTGGATATTCTAGATCTAGCACAATTAGTCATCAGGAGTGGTAGCAACCTTACGAGGGCTATTGATTATCGATTGAGGATTATCCACTCTCGGTATCATGAGAGGAATATTCCATATATTTTTGCTCTGGAAAATCCATTACTAGGGTCATTAGAATGAGAGAGAAAGAGTTCTCTAGAAGAATTTGATTAGAGCGAGACTCCAGTAGAAATCGTATGAGCTAGATAGTATCATGCCCGATATATGGTCTCTATGATATTAGATAGATGAGGGACTGTAGATATACAATAACTAAAGACAGAATAGTCCAATAGATTAGATTCCCCTATATCATCTAGGGACTACAGCGTAGTAGCCTAGAGCATGTGATGTTGCCCCTATATTTCTCAATCTTTGCACAACGATGAAACCTTTTTGTGGAAATCTGAAATTTTTATTTTCTGTTCTTCTATTGTGTATGTGATGTCATCCTTAGATTTTTCAATAATGAAGTTATGATTTAATGAGCGTTTAAGTTAAGTGACACATGAGAAACTTCGATTATGAACTTGAATCATTGAAGCAGAATCAAACGTTAGGCTGAAGAGCATAATGTTAGAGATTGGACGTCAGGTTGGAGGATTAGTTGACGTGCCGGAGGATGGACTTTATGCCATAAGTTTGGGCATCAAGCTAGAAGGATCGGGTATTACGCTAAGAAGGTCGAATGCTGTGGGAGGTCAACATGCTGATGGATCGGGCAATAGGCCGAAGGAAATGACAATGCACTAAAGGTTTGAACGAAGTGCTAGATGAACAAATGATATACTAGACAATATAGACTTTATGATTGTAATTGTTAAGTCTTGGTCGAAGTAGTTTATAGTCTAATTAGGTTAGTTTTGGGTGTAACAATGTCAACTTAATTAGGAGCTCATTGTGCTTGAATCAAGATTGAATTGGGCCTATTAAACGGCCAATTCAGTTGCCTAAAGTGGGCCAGGTGGTGGAACTGCTTGTGAGCTAGAAAGTACAAAATATGTTTTTTCGAAAAACCCGATGGTAGTACCGCTAGGGTTAGTGGTGGTACTGCCTAGTGTCAAGCGGTAGTATCATCCATAGTAGTAGTAATACCGCCAGGACACAATCTCCCAAACTATGTCAAACAGTGATACCGCCCAGTGTAGGCGGTGGTACCGCCAATGTATAGGGTGGCAAGTAGGGATTTAAATTTTTGGCTCCATTTCTGAAGCCATTTGGGGCTTATAAATACCCCTCTCATGCTTGCTTACAAGTGCATAAAAGAACTTATGATTTTAAGTATGTAAACTCTCTTAAAGTGTTGAGTCTCTTTCTCCTTGGGTTAGAAATCTTTTTAAGGGAGGAGTGAGGTCTTATTGTAAAAGAGAGGTGTAAAGGTTCTCTCCTAAGCATATAAAAAGGAAAAAGGGTTGTAACAAGGGTAGTTGATCTTTGCCTGTTGAAAAGAATATCAGTAGTGAAAGTTGATGGCCTCGAGAGAAGAGGAATGGGGAGTGGACATAGGTCATGACGGCCAAACCACTATAAATCTAGTTTGCATTTTCCTTTATTACTTTTCATTATTATTACTAATTGATTTAGTTGCTCTCTACCTTTACTCTCATTATAAGTTAAACGCATTTCTGATATGGGTTTCATCGAATGAAAGTTTTCAAATCATAATTTTTCAAAAGCACTTATTCACCCCCCCCCTCTCCCTCTTAATGCCTTAACGATCCTAACAGTTGGTATTGGAGCCAAGTTTTTTCATTTGGTTTAACACTTAAGAGAGATTAAATGACTTTTTTTTTTGTAATCAAGAGAGTCACTCTATCACTCATCCTCCTATGTTTAATGGGACGGACTACACATATTGGAAAATATAAATACAGATTTTCTTATTTTCTATGGATTTTGATTAATGAAACATTGTTGAGTTTGGTTTTCAAAAATCCTCTAAACCAATGAATGGATAGAATGATTTTGAGAAGAAAATATTTTTCTTAAATGCTAAAGCTATGAACGCTTTGTTTTATGCTTTAGACAAAATGTGTTTAATCATGTTTTTACATGTAAAATTATATATGATATTTGGCATACACTTGAAGTTACTCGTGAAGGCACAAATAGAGTAAAAAAATCTAAAATTAATCTTTGGAAAACCCTATGTTTAATGGGACGGACTACACATATTGGAAAACATAAATACAGATTTTCTTATTTTATGTGAATTTTGATTAATGAAACATTGTTGAGTTTGGTTTTCAAAAATCCTCTAAACCAATGAATGGATAGAATGATTTTAAGAAGAAAATATTTTTCTTAAATGCTAAAGCTATGAACGCTTTGTTTTATGCTTTAGACAAAATGAGTTTAATCATGTTTTTACATGTAAAATTATATATGATATTTGGCATACACTTGAAGTTACTCGTGAAGGCACAAATAGAGTAAAAAAATCTAAAATTAATCTTTTGGTATATAGTTTTAAATTATTTAGAATGAAGCTAAGTGAAACCATTAATGGCATGTACACCCATTTTATGGATGTTGTCAATGATTTGAAAGCTCTTGGTAAATATTTTACTTATCTTAAACTTGTTAACAAAATTTTAAGATCCCTTCCAAAATGTTGGGATCCAAAGGTAACTACAATTCAAGAAACAAAGGATTTGAATAACTTTCCTCCTGAAGAACTCATAGGATCATTAATGACCTATGAAATGATTTGTAAGGCACATGATAAACATGAGAACAACATTCCAAAGAATAGGAAGAATATTGCAGTTAGTGTTAGGACCATAACGACACTAAGAGAGGGGGGGGATGAATTAGTGATGTTGTAAAAACCTTAGTTTCAAAATTTTCATTCGATAAAAACTGATATTGGAAGTGTGCTTGACTTAGAGTAAGTGTAATAAGCAATTAACTTAGAAAGCAATAGCAATGAATAGCAAAAAGAAAAAGCACACCAAATTTATAGTGGTTCGATCGTCGTGACTTACGTCCACTCCTGCTTTCTCTTCTATCGAGGCCACCAACATTCACTAACGATCTTCTTTCATTGGGCGAAGACTAACTACCCTCTTTATAACTCTTTCTCCTTTTCACAAGCTTAGGAAAGAATCTTCACACCTCTCTAATAGACCTTAATTGTCCCTTAGAAGTTTTCTCACTCTAGGAGAAAGAGACTCAATAACTCAAGAGAGATTATAACACTTTTTTCTCAAGTATTCTTTCCCCTTTCCACTCTTTTTCTTGCTATCCCAAGCAGGAATGAGTGGGGTATTTATAGACCCCAAATGATTTTAGAAATAAAGCCAAAAAATTTAAATCCCAAGGCTTTCAAGGTACTAGTAATACCACCGCTTGTACTGGGCGGTACCACCACCTATCACCTAGTCTACTAGTGGTACTAGTTAGGATTGAGAGTTCAAGGTCGGCACTTAGAGGGGGGGGTGAATTAGTGTAGCGGTAAATACTATGTCGGTTTAAAAATCTTCGTATGAAAAAAACCATTTCCGACGAAAAACCGATTTCGGAAACTTAACTTGAAAGCGTACGTAGTGAACTGAAGGCAATAAGCACTTAAGGAGGTCTGCAGTAAGGTAATAGAAAGAATAAAATGCAAACTAGAGAACACGACAGTTTTATAATGGTTTAGTCGTCGTGACCTACATCCACTCCGTCGATTTTCTTCCGTCGAGGCCATTGGCATCCACTAACGGTCTTCCTTCAAGTAATAATAATCTAAGACCAACCACCTTTTACGCCCCTCTTCTCGTGTTATCGGGTTTAGAAGATAACCCTTACAAGCACTCACTCACGCCTCTCTTAAACTATTCTAATACTTAGAAGAGGGAGAGGAGATCACACAAGATTTTAGTAGTGTTTCTTTCTTTTTAAACTCTTTGTGCTTGTGTGTTTTAACCAGGGATGAGAGGGGTATTTATAGGCTTCAAGTTGATTCAAACTTGGAGCCTAAAACTTTCCTATACCAGGTTCCCGAAGCACGGACGGTACCACCGCCTAGTGTTAGTTTGACACTGACACTACCCTGGGCGGTACCACCGCCCAATCTGGAGGTACTACCGCCTAGGGTGCTGTGTTGGGCGGTACCACTGCCTAGACTGGTGGTACCACCGCCTGGCACCCTTCTAGGGGCGGTACAACCGCCCAAACTAGCGGTACCATCGCTTGACAAAGTCTCGAAGACTGTGCCACGATGGTGAGACTTCTTGGGGCATTGTTTGGGCTTCTCATTGGGCCCAACACAATCCTTACATGGGCCTAGCTAGCCCCTAATTGGGTTGGCCCAAATCTAAACCCAATTACGTGCTAACTACGAAATCTAAGACATAATCTGAGCTAAACAAGTCCGTAAGTCTATTCTTCCTGCGAGCTTCCAACGATCTTTCAGCGAACTTCCGTCAATCTCTCGGTAATGTTCTGGCAGACTCCCGCCAAGCTCTTGGACTTCATGACGATCTTCTTGGCGAGTTTCTAATGAGCTTCTCTGGCAAGCTCCGAGACTTCTCGGCTAGTTCCGACAGAACTTCCGACGAACGTCCGGACATCCAATGAACTCTCAAACTCCCAACGAAATCACGTCCTTGACTCCTGGACTTCATTTTGCTTCATGCCTTGCTATCATAGTTAATCCTGCACATGTAAAACACACTTCAATCTAGACAATTAATACTAAGAATTAATCAAGTTGTCCAGTATATCATTGGTCCCTCGACGCTTCGTCCGATTCTTCGGCGCATCGTCCTTTCTTGCGACATATTGCCTAATCGGCTAGTTGACTCAGCGACTCCGATATCCTTGGCGTAATATCCACTCTTCTTAGCTCAATGCCCAAATCTACGGCCTGAAGCCTTCTGTCGATACATCGACCGATCCTCCGGCCCGACATCTAATCTTCTGACATGTTTTCCCCCGGCCCAACATGATTCTTCCATCTTTAATTATCTAATCCTGATCGAAGCATCCTACGTCACTCAAAATGCAGATTAAAATATAAACATTTATCAATTGGTTTCATCATCAAAATTCGAGATTCAACTATCTCTCCCTTTTTGATGATAACAACCAATCAATGACGGAGTTAACCTTAACTCTCGGAGTTTAAACAAAATCCCCCTATCAATATGCCATATTGATAGAAACTCTTAAATTCAAAAATGCAAGCAACATGACATGATCAAATCATTGATGACATCGACATACTCCTCCCCCTTTGTCATCAACAAAAAGGAGAAGTTCCAATTCTCATGTGTTTAGACATAAAAGTTCAAATCGTTGTATGGAAAACATAATATCAAGTTTTTTTATCATGTAATTTGAAGCTAGAAAATTTAGCAAGTGTTACATCATGCTTAGAATATTCAAGCTATCAAGTTTTAGATTTGCAAGTTTTACAACATACAAGCTAGCAAATTTAAAGATGTACAAGTTAGCATATTTGCTTTTCTTTACGATATGCAAGATAGCATTTCTTTATAATGTTCAAGATAGCAAGTTCTACATCATGCTAGCTAGCAAATTAGAGATTTTCAAGAAAGCAACTCTTGCTTCTTGAAATATGCAAGTTGTAAGCTAGCAAATTTTTGCTTCCTTTGCAATGTTTGAGCTAGCAGTTTTGCTTCCATTGCAAAGTGCAAGTTAGTGTGTTTTGCATCTTGAATAGCACTTTTGGTATGCAAATTTATAGTATGCAAGCTATCAAATTTTACACATAAAACAGTTAGCAAAATTTTACATCTTTGGAGATGTGCAAGATGGACTATTTTGCCTCTTTTTGAAATGTGTAACTTGGCAAACATTGCTTCTCTTGAGATTTGCAAGATAGCACTTCTTGCTTCTTTTTTTAGATTAGCAAGCTAGCAAGTTTGCCTTTAGACAAAATGAGTTTAATCATGTTTTTACATGTAAAATTATATATGATATTTGGCATACACTTGAAGTTACTCGTGAAGGCACAAATAGAGTAAAAAAATCTAAAATTAATCTTTGGAAAACCCTATGTTTAATGGGACGGACTACACATATTGGAAAACATAAATACAGATTTTCTTATTTTATGTGAATTTTGATTAATGAAACATTGTTGAGTTTGGTTTTCAAAAATCCTCTAAACCAATGAATGGATAGAATGATTTTAAGAAGAAAATATTTTTCTTAAATGCTAAAGCTATGAACGCTTTGTTTTATGCTTTAGACAAAATGAGTTTAATCATGTTTTTACATGTAAAATTATATATGATATTTGGCATACACTTGAAGTTACTCGTGAAGGCACAAATAGAGTAAAAAAATCTAAAATTAATCTTTGGAAAACCCTATGTTTAATGGGACGGACTACACATATTGGAAAACATAAATACAGATTTTCTTATTTTATGTGAATTTTGATTAATGAAACATTGTTGAGTTTGGTTTTCAAAAATCCTCTAAACCAATGAATGGATAGAATGATTTTAAGAAGAAAATATTTTTCTTAAATGCTAAAGCTATGAACGCTTTGTTTTATGCTTTAGACAAAATGAGTTTAATCATGTTTTTACATGTAAAATTATATATGATATTTGGCATACACTTGAAGTTACTCGTGAAGGCACAAATAGAGTAAAAAAATCTAAAATTAATCTTTGGAAAACCCTATGTTTAATGGGACGGACTACACATATTGGAAAACATAAATACAGATTTTCTTATTTTATGTGAATTTTGATTAATGAAACATTGTTGAGTTTGGTTTTCAAAAATCCTCTAAACCAATGAATGGATAGAATGATTTTAAGAAGAAAATATTTTTCTTAAATGCTAAAGCTATGAACGCTTTGTTTTATGCTTTAGACAAAATGAGTTTAATCATGTTTTTACATGTAAAATTATATATGATATTTGGCATACACTTGAAGTTACTCGTGAAGGCACAAATAGAGTAAAAAAATCTAAAATTAATCTTTGGAAAACCCTATGTTTAATGGGACGGACTACACATATTGGAAAACATAAATACAGATTTTCTTATTTTATGTGAATTTTGATTAATGAAACATTGTTGAGTTTGGTTTTCAAAAATCCTCTAAACCAATGAATGGATAGAATGATTTTAAGAAGAAAATATTTTTCTTAAATGCTAAAGCTATGAACGCTTTGTTTTATGCTTTAGACAAAATGAGTTTAATCATGTTTTTACATGTAAAATTATATATGATATTTGGCATACACTTGAAGTTACTCGTGAAGGCACAAATAGAGTAAAAAAATCTAAAATTAATCTTTGGAAAACCCTATGTTTAATGGGACGGACTACACATATTGGAAAACATAAATACAGATTTTCTTATTTTATGTGAATTTTGATTAATGAAACATTGTTGAGTTTGGTTTTCAAAAATCCTCTAAACCAATGAATGGATAGAATGATTTTAAGAAGAAAATATTTTTCTTAAATGCTAAAGCTATGAACGCTTTGTTTTATGCTTTAGACAAAATGAGTTTAATCATGTTTTTACATGTAAAATTATATATGATATTTGGCATACACTTGAAGTTACTCGTGAAGGCACAAATAGAGTAAAAAAATCTAAAATTAATCTTTGGAAAACCCTATGTTTAATGGGACGGACTACACATATTGGAAAACATAAATACAGATTTTCTTATTTTATGTGAATTTTGATTAATGAAACATTGTTGAGTTTGGTTTTCAAAAATCCTCTAAACCAATGAATGGATAGAATGATTTTAAGAAGAAAATATTTTTCTTAAATGCTAAAGCTATGAACGCTTTGTTTTATGCTTTAGACAAAATGAGTTTAATCATGTTTTTACATGTAAAATTATATATGATATTTGGCATACACTTGAAGTTACTCGTGAAGGCACAAATAGAGTAAAAAAATCTAAAATTAATCTTTGGAAAACCCTATGTTTAATGGGACGGACTACACATATTGGAAAACATAAATACAGATTTTCTTATTTTATGTGAATTTTGATTAATGAAACATTGTTGAGTTTGGTTTTCAAAAATCCTCTAAACCAATGAATGGATAGAATGATTTTAAGAAGAAAATATTTTTCTTAAATGCTAAAGCTATGAACGCTTTGTTTTATGCTTTAGACAAAATGAGTTTAATCATGTTTTTACATGTAAAATTATATATGATATTTGGCATACACTTGAAGTTACTCGTGAAGGCACAAATAGAGTAAAAAAATCTAAAATTAATCTTTGGAAAACCCTATGTTTAATGGGACGGACTACACATATTGGAAAACATAAATACAGATTTTCTTATTTTATGTGAATTTTGATTAATGAAACATTGTTGAGTTTGGTTTTCAAAAATCCTCTAAACCAATGAATGGATAGAATGATTTTAAGAAGAAAATATTTTTCTTAAATGCTAAAGCTATGAACGCTTTGTTTTATGCTTTAGACAAAATGAGTTTAATCATGTTTTTACATGTAAAATTATATATGATATTTGGCATACACTTGAAGTTACTCGTGAAGGCACAAATAGAGTAAAAAAATCTAAAATTAATCTTTGGAAAACCCTATGTTTAATGGGACGGACTACACATATTGGAAAACATAAATACAGATTTTCTTATTTTATGTGAATTTTGATTAATGAAACATTGTTGAGTTTGGTTTTCAAAAATCCTCTAAACCAATGAATGGATAGAATGATTTTAAGAAGAAAATATTTTTCTTAAATGCTAAAGCTATGAACGCTTTGTTTTATGCTTTAGACAAAATGAGTTTAATCATGTTTTTACATGTAAAATTATATATGATATTTGGCATACACTTGAAGTTACTCGTGAAGGCACAAATAGAGTAAAAAAATCTAAAATTAATCTTTGGAAAACCCTATGTTTAATGGGACGGACTACACATATTGGAAAACATAAATACAGATTTTCTTATTTTATGTGAATTTTGATTAATGAAACATTGTTGAGTTTGGTTTTCAAAAATCCTCTAAACCAATGAATGGATAGAATGATTTTAAGAAGAAAATATTTTTCTTAAATGCTAAAGCTATGAACGCTTTGTTTTATGCTTTAGACAAAATGAGTTTAATCATGTTTTTACATGTAAAATTATATATGATATTTGGCATACACTTGAAGTTACTCGTGAAGGCACAAATAGAGTAAAAAAATCTAAAATTAATCTTTGGAAAACCCTATGTTTAATGGGACGGACTACACATATTGGAAAACATAAATACAGATTTTCTTATTTTATGTGAATTTTGATTAATGAAACATTGTTGAGTTTGGTTTTCAAAAATCCTCTAAACCAATGAATGGATAGAATGATTTTAAGAAGAAAATATTTTTCTTAAATGCTAAAGCTATGAACGCTTTGTTTTATGCTTTAGACAAAATGAGTTTAATCATGTTTTTACATGTAAAATTATATATGATATTTGGCATACACTTGAAGTTACTCGTGAAGGCACAAATAGAGTAAAAAAATCTAAAATTAATCTTTGGAAAACCCTATGTTTAATGGGACGGACTACACATATTGGAAAACATAAATACAGATTTTCTTATTTTATGTGAATTTTGATTAATGAAACATTGTTGAGTTTGGTTTTCAAAAATCCTCTAAACCAATGAATGGATAGAATGATTTTAAGAAGAAAATATTTTTCTTAAATGCTAAAGCTATGAACGCTTTGTTTTATGCTTTAGACAAAATGAGTTTAATCATGTTTTTACATGTAAAATTATATATGATATTTGGCATACACTTGAAGTTACTCGTGAAGGCACAAATAGAGTAAAAAAATCTAAAATTAATCTTTGGAAAACCCTATGTTTAATGGGACGGACTACACATATTGGAAAACATAAATACAGATTTTCTTATTTTATGTGAATTTTGATTAATGAAACATTGTTGAGTTTGGTTTTCAAAAATCCTCTAAACCAATGAATGGATAGAATGATTTTAAGAAGAAAATATTTTTCTTAAATGCTAAAGCTATGAACGCTTTGTTTTATGCTTTAGACAAAATGAGTTTAATCATGTTTTTACATGTAAAATTATATATGATATTTGGCATACACTTGAAGTTACTCGTGAAGGCACAAATAGAGTAAAAAAATCTAAAATTAATCTTTGGAAAACCCTATGTTTAATGGGACGGACTACACATATTGGAAAACATAAATACAGATTTTCTTATTTTATGTGAATTTTGATTAATGAAACATTGTTGAGTTTGGTTTTCAAAAATCCTCTAAACCAATGAATGGATAGAATGATTTTAAGAAGAAAATATTTTTCTTAAATGCTAAAGCTATGAACGCTTTGTTTTATGCTTTAGACAAAATGAGTTTAATCATGTTTTTACATGTAAAATTATATATGATATTTGGCATACACTTGAAGTTACTCGTGAAGGCACAAATAGAGTAAAAAAATCTAAAATTAATCTTTGGAAAACCCTATGTTTAATGGGACGGACTACACATATTGGAAAACATAAATACAGATTTTCTTATTTTATGTGAATTTTGATTAATGAAACATTGTTGAGTTTGGTTTTCAAAAATCCTCTAAACCAATGAATGGATAGAATGATTTTAAGAAGAAAATATTTTTCTTAAATGCTAAAGCTATGAACGCTTTGTTTTATGCTTTAGACAAAATGAGTTTAATCATGTTTTTACATGTAAAATTATATATGATATTTGGCATACACTTGAAGTTACTCGTGAAGGCACAAATAGAGTAAAAAAATCTAAAATTAATCTTTGGAAAACCCTATGTTTAATGGGACGGACTACACATATTGGAAAACATAAATACAGATTTTCTTATTTTATGTGAATTTTGATTAATGAAACATTGTTGAGTTTGGTTTTCAAAAATCCTCTAAACCAATGAATGGATAGAATGATTTTAAGAAGAAAATATTTTTCTTAAATGCTAAAGCTATGAACGCTTTGTTTTATGCTTTAGACAAAATGAGTTTAATCATGTTTTTACATGTAAAATTATATATGATATTTGGCATACACTTGAAGTTACTCGTGAAGGCACAAATAGAGTAAAAAAATCTAAAATTAATCTTTTGGTATATAGTTTTAAATTATTTAGAATGAAGCTAAGTGAAACCATTAATGGCATGTACACCCATTTTATGGATGTTGTCAATGATTTGAAAGCTCTTGGTAAATATTTTACTTATCTTAAACTTGTTAACAAAATTTTAAGATCCCTTCCAAAATGTTGGGATCCAAAGGTAACTACAATTCAAGAAACAAAGGATTTGAATAACTTTCCTCCTGAAGAACTCATAGGATCATTAATGACCTATGAAATGATTTGTAAGGCACATGATAAACATGAGAACAACATTCCAAAGAATAGGAAGAATATTGCAGTTAGTGTTAGGACCATAACGACACTAAGAGAGGGGGGGGATGAATTAGTGATGTTGTAAAAACCTTAGTTTCAAAATTTTCATTCGATAAAAACTGATATTGGAAGTGTGCTTGACTTAGAGTAAGTGTAATAAGCAATTAACTTAGAAAGCAATAGCAATGAATAGCAAAAAGAAAAAGCACACCAAATTTATAGTGGTTCGATCGTCGTGACTTACGTCCACTCCTGCTTTCTCTTCTATCGAGGCCACCAACATTCACTAACGATCTTCTTTCATTGGGCGAAGACTAACTACCCTCTTTATAACTCTTTCTCCTTTTCACAAGCTTAGGAAAGAATCTTCACACCTCTCTAATAGACCTTAATTGTCCCTTAGAAGTTTTCTCACTCTAGGAGAAAGAGACTCAATAACTCAAGAGAGATTATAACACTTTTTTCTCAAGTATTCTTTCCCCTTTCCACTCTTTTTCTTGCTATCCCAAGCAGGAATGAGTGGGGTATTTATAGACCCCAAATGATTTTAGAAATAAAGCCAAAAAATTTAAATCCCAAGGCTTCTTTCCCCTTTCCACTCTTTTTCTTGCTATCCCAAGCAGGAATGAGTGGGGTATTTATAGACCCCAAATGATTTTAGAAATAAAGCCAAAAAATTTAAATCCCAAGGCTTTCAAGGTACTAGTAATACCACCGCTTGTACTGGGCGGTACCACCACCTATCACCTAGTCTACTAGTGGTACTAGTTAGGATTGAGAGTTCAAGGTCGGCACTTAGAGGGGGGGGTGAATTAGTGTAGCGGTAAATACTATGTCGGTTTAAAAATCTTCGTATGAAAAAAACCATTTCCGACGAAAAACCGATTTCGGAAACTTAACTTGAAAGCGTACGTAGTGAACTGAAGGCAATAAGCACTTAAGGAGGTCTGCAGTAAGGTAATAGAAAGAATAAAATGCAAACTAGAGAACACGACAGTTTTATAATGGTTTAGTCGTCGTGACCTACATCCACTCCGTCGATTTTCTTCCGTCGAGGCCATTGGCATCCACTAACGGTCTTCCTTCAAGTAATAATAATCTAAGACCAACCACCTTTTACGCCCCTCTTCTCGTGTTATCGGGTTTAGAAGATAACCCTTACAAGCACTCACTCACGCCTCTCTTAAACTATTCTAATACTTAGAAGAGGGAGAGGAGATCACACAAGATTTTAGTAGTGTTTCTTTCTTTTTAAACTCTTTGTGCTTGTGTGTTTTAACCAGGGATGAGAGGGGTATTTATAGGCTTCAAGTTGATTCAAACTTGGAGCCTAAAACTTTGCTATCCCGGGTTCCCCGGGCACGGGCGGTACCACTGCTTGCGTTGGGCGATGCCACCGCCCAGTGTCAGTTTGACACTAACACTGCCCTGAGTGGTACCACCGCCCAGTCTAGCGGTACCACCACTTGGGGGGCAGTGCTAGGCGGTACCATTGCCCAAACTGGCAGCACCACCACTTGGCACCCTGCTAGGGGCGGTACAACTGCCCAGACTAGCGGTACCATCGCCTGATACAATCTCGAAGATTGTGCCACGACGGTGAGACTTCTTGGGGCACTGTTTGGGCTTCTCATTGGGCCCAACACAATCCTTACATGGGCCTAGCTAGCCCCTAATTGGGTTGGCCCAAATCTAA
>LVTN01001283.1:36826-57327 GCA_001649415.1 Musa itinerans
ATTCTTTTCCCTTTACATCAATTTCTAAATCATGACAAAGGTAAACAACAAAGATAGAAAAATGAATGTCAAAAGACCATATATCATTTTTTACAAGTTTCTTCTTTTGTAAATAGAAAGCATGATAGGAAACAATCTTGATTCAAAAACAAGACTCAGGTTATAATTCCAAGAATTCATAAGAAAAATCAAGATTCATTTGATAAAAAGATTGTCGATTCATACATTTAAATAAATATTTTTGAGCCAACATCACTTCAACTCATCATGCATAATTTCAAAATGTAAAATCATAAAACATGATACAAACATTTGTTTTAAAAAACTTCATCATTACTTCCATGCATGATACTAAAGCATTCATGATACCAAACATTAAATCAACATTTTTAAGCATTTATCACTTCACGATTGTTGGTACCAAATATTCATCATTTATTTTCTCCCCCTTTGTCATAGTCAAAATGAGGGGAATAATATATAACAAGACTCAAGTCATAAATTATCAAGATATCAAGTAGCATATCATGGTTTATAAGAACAAGTTTCCTTTTTAGTGAATAGCAAAAAGAATCATAGGAGAACAAGATCTCAATTCATGCATATAAAATCTTCAATCATCAAAATCATGATTCATATAGAAAATTCTCCTCTTTAGTAAATGACAAGAAGAAATAAGGAGAAAAAAAATATCTCTAGTTATAAATCTCAAAAAATCAAGATAAAGCTCATTCAAATTCAAATCGTCAAATCAAAATCATTTTCAATAGATTAAAAAAGAAACATAGATAGATTCATTAATCTCTCCTTTTTGAAAAATTGATAAAGTAGAGAAATTTTTCAGGGAGAAAGCTTTCCTCTTTTTAGTTGTTTGTTTCACACAAGCATGCCTTTTTTTTTTTATGCCAAATATGCATCAATATTTCAGATGAAAAATTAAATTTGATCATAAAAACCATCAAGACCAATTAAATCACAAAAATCATTATGTATAACTTTAAAATCTCATGCATAAAATCGTCAATCATGGTATCAAAACATTTAACATTTTCATTACATCATTATGCATCATTAAGTATACATGACACTTACACTATTTCATATAAGTATGTCTTTTTCATTTATGCCAAATCAAAACATGCATCTTTTTTTTAAAACCGAAAAAGTAACTTTCATTACGGCAAAAATTGATAATCCAAAAATCGCAAGAATCATCATGCATAATTTCGAAATATAAATTTATTAAGCATGATCTCAAATTACATTATTTCATCAAGCATGATTTCATATTTTCAATCAAAAAAACTAGATTCGACAATGTTCCATAAGTTCAAATCCAAAGAAAGCAAGAAAACTCTCATTCGAGTTTTCCAATAAGTATAGTCCATCCCATTGAAAAAGGGAGGACGAATGAGAGATTGACCCTCTTGAAAGCCGAAAAGAGTCATTTCTCTTTGGGTGTTAAACCAAATGAGAAAACGAGGCTCTGATACCAATTGTTAGGATCGAGAGTCCGAGGTCGGCACTAAGAGGGGGGCTGAATTAGTCCAGCGGTAAAAACTATGTCGGTTTGAAAACCTTCGTACAACAAAAATCGTTTCTGATGAAAAACCGATTTCAGAAACTTAATTTGAAAGTGTACGTAGTGAATTGAAGGCAGAAGCACTTAAGGAAGTTTGTAGTAAGGTAATAGCAAGAATAAAATGCAAACGAGAGAACATGATAGTTTTATAGTGGTTCGGTCATCGTGACCTACATCCACTCCACCGATTCCTCTTCTGTTGAGGCCACCGGCATCCACTAACGGTCTTCCTTCAATAGGCAAAGACCAACCACCTTTTACACCCCTCTTCTCCTTTTACCAGGTTTAGGAGATAACCCTTATAAGCACTCACTCACTCCTCTCTCAAACTATTCTAATACTTAGAAGAGGGAGAGGAGATCACACAAGATTTTAGCAGCGTTTCTTTCTTTTTAAACTCTTTGTGCTTGTGTGTTTTAACTAGGGATGAGAGAGGTATTTATAGGCTTCAAGTTGATTCAAACTTGGAGCCTAAAACTTTCCCCTCTCGGGTTCCTCGGGCACGGGCGGTACCACCGCCTAGTGTCAGTCTGACACTAACACTGCCTTGGGCGGCACCACCGCCCAGTCTGGTGGTACCACCACCTAGGGGGCAGTGCTGGGTGGTACCATTAGCGGTACCATCGCTTGGCACCCTGCTAGGGGTGGTACAACTGCCCAGACTAGCGGTACCACCGCCTGACACTTTCTCGAAGACTATGCCATGACAGTGAGACTTCTTGGGGCACTGTTTGGGCTTCTCATTTGGCCCAACACAATCCTTACATGGGCCTAGCTGGTCCCTAATTGGGTTGGCCCAAATCGAAACCCAATTACGTGCTAACTATGAAATCTAAGACATAATCTGAGCTAAACAAGTCTGTAAGTCTATCCTTCCGGCGAGCTTCCAATGATCTTCCGGCGAACTTCCGACGATCTTCCGGCGAACTTCCGACGATCTCTCGGCAATATTCCGACGAACTCGTAGCAAGCTCTTGGACTTCACAATCATCTTCATGGTGAGTTCCGACGAGCTTCTCTGGCAAGCTCCGAGTCTTCTCGGTTGGTTTTTCCAGAACTTCCAACAAATGTTCGGACTTTCGACGAACTCTCAAACTCCCAACGAAATCACGTCCTTGACTTCGGGACTTCATTTTACTTCATGCCTTGCTATCGTAGTTAATCCTGCACATGTAAAACACACTTCGATCTAGACAATTAATACTAAGCATTAATCTAGTTGTTCGGCATGTCATTGGTCCCTCGACGCTTCGTCCGATTCTTCGGCGCATCGTCCTCTCTTGCGGCCTATTGCCCAATCGGCTAGTTGTCTCTGCAACTCTGATATCCTTGGCACAATATCCGCTCTTCTTAGCCCGATACCCAAATCCATGGCCCTAAGCCTTCTGTCGATACGTTGACCGATCCACTAGCTCGACGTCTAATCTTCTGACATGTTTTCCCCTAGCACAACATGATTTTTCTTGCTTTAATTGTCTCATCCTGATCGAATCATCCTGCGCCACTCAAAACACAGATTAAAACATAAACACTTATCAATTGGTTTCATCATCAAAATCCGAGATTCAATAGTACTACCACCTAATTTGGGTGGTGTCACTTCCTAAGAGTCTGGGAGACTATATCTAGGTGATACCACTGTCAATCTGGGTGGTGCCATTGCCTGACCCTAGCGGTACCATCGCCGAGTCTTCCGGAACCATACACTTCATATGTTCCAACTCATAGGCGGTTCCACCACCTAGTCTAGTAGTGCCACCGCTTGACCCAATTTTTGGTCATTGAATAGGCCTCCTAATGGGCCGAACTCAGCCCCAGATCAAGCCCAATAGGCCCTTATTGAGTTAGCATGGTTACACTCGAAACTAATTCAACTAAGACCAAAACTACTTCAATCTAGACACACACGATTACAAGCATGAATCTTATGTTGTCCGGTATGTCATTGGTTCATCCGGCACTTCATTCGATCATTCAATGCATCATCCTTTTCTTCTGGTGTATTGCCTGATCAATCGGCATATTGACCTCCCGTAACATCCAATCTTCTTAGCGCAATGTCCGATCTTTTGGCCCGATGCCTGAACTGATAGCACGAAGTCTATCTTCCAACATGTCAACCAATCCTTCGACCTGACATTCAATCTTCTAACATATTCCACTCTGGCCCAACGTTTGATTCTCTTACTTTAATTGATTTGCCTTTCCATAATCAAAGTTAATCCTACGTCACTCAAATACTGATTAGATCATAATTTCATCAATTGATTTCATCATCAAAATATGAGATTTAACACTTAGAACAAAAAAAAATCACTCAAGCAAAAGCTCTAGTGATGATGATGACTTGGAACTCTTTACAAGAAAATTTAAAAAGTTCATGAAAAAGAACAAGATTAATTCTACAAAACAAGAATCTAAAATTGAACTTAAAATGGATACAATATTTTGCTATGAATGCAAAAAGGCGTGGCACTTCAAAACTAAGTATCCATAATTGAAGAAGAAGCTACCAAAAACGAAAAAAACATTCAAGGCAACTTAGGACAAATCAAGTATATCATAAGACAAAGAGTAAACCAATGAAGACGAGGTGGTGAACTACGCTTTAATGGTTCTCAACGACGAGGTATGTGACTCAATTGAAACCTCTTTATCTTATGATAAATTACTTGATGCATTTTATGATTTATATGATGAATTTAAATTAGTTGGTAAGAAATAAAACTGCTAAACCAAGATTCTATTTCTTTCCCTAGTAAATTTGATAAATTAAAAAATGAGTATGATAAATACTTGTTAATACCTTGCATTAAATGTGAAGAATTAGATTCAGACAAAAAAAATATATTATTACAATAAATATTAGAAAATTTTAAAATTTCTAGAAAATCATTAAACATAATTCTTGCTAATAAATGTCATGTATATAGAAAGGAAGGAATCAGATTTGTAAGTAGTAACACTCAACAAAAATCAACTATATTTGTTAAAAGACCCATATTATATGTTTCCCCTGAAGTTAAATATAATTTTTATGGTAGATGTGGTCATTATGCTTATAAATATTTATTTAAAAAGTATAACTCTCATAAATTAGTTTGGGTTTATAAAGGAACCATAAATGACTTAATGTCAAAAGTCAAGATAGGTAGATCTTATCATGAGGGACCCAAAGTTAAATGGGTACCTGAACAAACCTATCATGATAACAGATGCTCAATTATATGACAAGAGATCTAACACACTTCAAAAAGCTCACAAGCCAAAACAATAATAATAAAGGAAATATCATTGGAATTAGAATTATTGGTAACAAACCAAATCTTTTAATTAAAGATGTTTTATTAGTTAATGGTTATACTATTGATCTTGATGATTGTCATGATGAAACATATTTTTTGGTTTTAAACGATGATGCATGGCTTTGGCATAGAAGACTAGGGCATGCTAGTATGAAATCAATTGCATAAATTGAAACTAAAAATGAAATATATTTTTCTTGAAAATTTATCTATCTCTAAAGCTTATCGAGTTTTTAATAAAAGATCCTTAGTCATTGATGAATCTATTTATGTTATTTTTTTTATGAATCTTTTGAACTAAGAAAGCAATTTTGATGATGATTTTAAATTTTATAATTTAATTTCTTCTCTCCAAAACAACCTGGACATATCTACTTCCAAATAATCCTTACCCAAGGAATGAAAATATATAGATACATATCCTAAAGAGCTAATCATTAGAGATACATCAAAAAGTGTTCAAACTCATTCTTCATTTTAAAATATTTATTTAAATACATGAATCAAAAACTTTTACTATTTATTCTCATATGATTCTTTCGTTTTATTAAAGAGAATATTTATCCAAATGAATTATGATTTTTCTCTTGATTTTTTGATATTCACAACTTGAGATTTATTTATTTCATATGACTCCTTTGTGTTCATGAGATGTATACCCCATCATCAAATTGATCTATCTTGATGTAAATTTATCTTTGTTATTAATATCTTTTATGATTGGAACATTGATGTAAAGGGAAAAGAATTGTAATATTATATCCTTCCCTACCTTTTATTGATGACAAAGGGGGAGAGAGAATTGCTAGCATGCATATCTTAAAAGAGAAGCAAAAAATTGCTAGTTTGTATATCTCAAAAGAGAAGCAAATAATTGCTAACTGGTACATCTCAAAAGAGAAGCAAAAAATGGCTAGCATGCATATTTCAAAGAGAAGCAAAAATTTACTAAATTGCACATTTCAAAAAGAAGCAAAAACTTGCTAACTTGTACATCTCAAAGAGAAGCAAAAACTTTCTAAATTGCACATCTCAAAGAGAAGCAAAAACTTACTAACTTACATATCTCAAAGAGAACCAAAAAATTGCTAGCTTGTATACTTCAAAGAGAAGTAATAAACTTGCACATTTCTCTTTTTTGTTGATGATAAAGGGGGAGAAGTTGAATGTAATCTTCGATTATTTGATTTGAAATTTTGATGATTTGAAATTATGATACATGCAATAATAGTTTAACTAAGCATATAAAGTATGAAATGATTATTTTGATATGACCTATGCAAAGAAAGTTACTATCATTGTTTCAACTTAAATTTACAAACTAGCATTAGAAGGTTATCTTTTTCTGAATTTAAGTTTATTTCAATATATCATATAGATAGGAGGAGGAGTTTAGTTAAAACTCCATTAATTGATTGTCATTATCAAAAAGGGGAGAGATTGTTAAATCTCAGATTTTGATGATAAAATCAATTGATGAAGTTATGAGCTAATGAGCATTTAAGTTGAGTGATGCAAGAGAAATTTTGATCATAAACTTGAATCATTGAAGTAGAATCAAACGTTGGGCCAGAGAGCATCATGTTAGAGATTAGATGTCGGGCTGGAGGTTAGTCAACTTACCGGAGGATGAACTTCATGCCATAAGTTCAAGCATCGGGCCAAAAGGATAGGGTAAATGCTTCAAGAAGATCAAATGTTGTGGAAGGTAAACATACTAATGGATCAGGCAATACGTCGAAGGAAAGGACGATGTGTCAAAGGTTTGAAAAAAGTGCTGAATGAACAAATGATATGCCCGACAATGTAGGCTTCATGATTGTCATTGTTACGTCTTGGTTGAAGTAGTTTAGAGTCTAATTAAGTTGGTTTTGGGTGTAACAATGATAACTTAATTATGAGCCTATTGGGCTTTAATCAGGGCTAAATTAGGCCTATTGGAAGGCTAATTCAATGACCTGAAGTTGGGCAAAGCAGTGGCTATAGGAAAATCTAGGGGTGACATCACATATGTAGCGAAAGAACAAAAAAATAAAAACCCAAATTTTCCAAAATGTGTTCGTTGTCATACAAAGATTGGTGCACGAAATCCACTAAATCAAAAACTGCATGTCAGAAAGATAGTTGTGTTACCTATAGGAGATCGTATATCCCTGAATCCCTATAGATCTGTAGGAGTGGATGAAGGAGGTCAAGCGTCCTTCTCTCTAGCGATGATCCACATAGTAGGGCTGCAATGATGCTCCTCAAATCTCTAGACCTACTATCTGAGGAGGAGAAGGGGAGAGGATAATAGGAGGTGGCAACTTCGAAGCCCCAGCCTATGGGCCTTTAGTTCCCTCCTATTTATAGAGGGCCCTAGTTAACCATAATAGATCCTACCCTATTGGGTATTAGATCTCTATCCAATTACCCAAGCCTCTTAGATTAATGGGTCTCTACCCAATAATCTCTTATTAGCTCTTATTGAATCTCATCCATGGGATCCAATAATTCAGGGGCTCCAACGGATATCTCATATCCGAACATCTACTCGTCGCAACACCTACTATATGTGTATGACCCTCTAGGCCCAATATCAAGCTAGCTATGAGTCATACCTCTTAGAACTCCTTTTGGCTTTGTGAATTATTATCTTCAAAATAATTCACTCGACTCATCGACTATGGACGTACTAGGCCACTACGCCGCAGTCCCCAAATGATACAGGGGAATCCAATCCTTTAGACCTATTTATCCTCATTTACCATGTACCTATAGTCCCTCAACCATCGAATATCCTAGATACCAAATATCAGGCATGGTGCTATCAGGCCTATATGGTTTCTCCTCAAGTCTCACTCTAATCGGATTCTCTTAGAGAACTCTTTCTCTCTCAATCCGAATGACCTTGGCTAACAATTTGTTTGAGCAAGAATACATGGGATATTTCTCTCATGATACTGAGAATAGATGATCCTCTATCGACACTCAATAGCCCTTGTAAAGTTGACTGCCACTTCTAATAATCGGTTGTACTAGATTTGAAACTTCCAAACCTATAAGTCTGGTTTTAAAGAGTGGATTACTCATACAAGACATCCTTGGTGTCTCGAGTCTAATGACTAGATATACTGCTAGGACTACAGAATCATTGTCTGACAATAAGGCATCATTAACCATCCAATATTCCGTGAGCGGATCAATGAGTGAATTCATTCTCCAATGAGCACCTACACTATATCCTCAGTGTCCCCACATAAGAAACTATGATACCAGCTACCTTCATCATATGGATGGGTATACAGCATATCAGTCTATCTGGTTATCTCGATTTATCTCGATGTCCCTCTCGAGTAACCTATGACTAAAATTATTTAGGGTCTGTGTTTAAAGGTGAATCGATCTCATTATCATAATCTCATCACGATCTGATTCCCATTACATAAATCCATGGACATTACAATATATATGCATATATGTAATAATCAATATAAAGTGATAAAATGCTAAATAATAATAAGCATAAAGAATACATATCATGTCACACGTGCCATCACTCACGTGATTGGCTTGTAGGACACCTATGACTAGCAATCTCCTACTTGACCTAAAGTCAATCACCTATATGTCTGATCTCCATCAAACCTCTATGACACTCAAAGACAATTTGAGATAATGACTTTGTTAGTGGATCTACGATGTTATCTTCGGATGGAACTTTTTCCACTACTACATCTTTTCCGGCCACGATCTCTCTAATAAGTTGGAACCTCCTCAAAACACTTTTGATAAGACTCAGGTTCCCTCATTTGAGAAATCGCTCGATTGTTATCGCAATATAAGGGAATCGACTCCTCGCTACTTGGTATGACTCCTAGATCTGTGATGAACTTCTTTATCCAAACTCCCTCCTTTGCTGCCTCTACTACAATAATGTACTCCACCTCTATGGTCAAGTCAATAGTAGTATCTTGCTTGGAACTCTTCCAATACATTGCTCCTCCATTTAGGGTGAACACATGCCCTGAATTATACTTGCTATTATTGACATCGGACTGGAAGCTCGAGTTTGTGTTGCCCTTAACCTAAGGTTACTACTTTTATATACCAGTAAAAGATCCTTAGTCCTTCTCAAGTACTTAAGGATACACTTTACTAATTTCCAATGCTCCAAGCCTGGATCCGCTTGATACCTGCTCATGACACTTAGAGCATGCGCTATATTAGACCTGGTACATAGCATGATATATATAATAGACCCTATCGCTAAGGCATAGGGTATCCTATCCATGTTCGCCCTTTCTTCAGGAGTCTTTGAGGACATACTCCTAGAAAGCGATATCCCATGTCTCATCGGTATGAGACATCTTTTAGAATTTTTTATGTCAAATCTTTTGACAATGGTATCTATGTACCTGGATTGGGACAAGCCAAGCATCCTTTTGGATCTATCTCTATAGATCTGAATCCCCAAAATATAAGATGCTTCCCTTAAGTCCTTTATGGAGAAATGTTTAAATAACTAAGTCTTTATTGTGGATAATATTCCTACATTATTCCCAATGATCAGGATGTTATCCACAAATAATACCAAGAAGGTGAGAGCGCTCCCACTTACCTTCCTGTATACATAAGGCTCATCTTCATTCTTAACGAAGTCATAAGATCTAATCGCCTCATCAAATCTTATGTTCCAACTTCGAGAAGCTTGCTTTAGTCTATAAATGAACCTAAGCAACTGACACACTTTATCTGGACTATCCTTGGACACGAATCCCTCATGATATATCATATACACCTCCTTCTCAAGGTTGCCATTGAGGAACATGATTTTCACGTCCATCTGCTAGATCTCATAATCATAATGTGCTGCAATAACCAATAGAATTCTGATAGATTTTAGTATGACTACAGGTGAGAAGGTTTCATCATAGTCAACACCTTGCCTTTGACGATACCCCTTAGCCACTAGCCTTGCTTTATAGGTCTCTACCTTTCCATATACTCCGATCTTCTTCTTGAAGATCCACTTGCAACCAATGGGTACAATACCCTCGGATGCATTAACTAGATTTTAAACCTTGTTGGAATACATGGAATCCATCTCATAATTCATGGTTTCTTGCCACTTCCCGGAGTCTATACTCATAATAGCCTACTCGTAGGTTCGAGAATAAATATCCTCAACATCCTCTCCTCTAATATGTTCTATATATATCTCAAGAGGATGAGATACCCTGCCGGACCCATGTAAAGTCAGAACTTGTGTGCTAGGTACCTGAATAGACTCTAGCTGTGGAGTGGTGCTTAAGCTAGGTTCTCTAACCTCGCTCAACTCTATTATGCTCTCACTGTCTTCGCCAAGAATATGTTCCTTTTCAAGGAACACCACTCTCTTGGCTACAAAGACCTTTTGGTCCTCAAGATAATAGAAATAATACCCATTAGTTTCCTTGGGGTATCCTACAAATATACACCGTTTCATCCTGGATTCCAATTTGTCGGGGTTGTGTCTTTTGACGTGGGTAGGGCAGCCTCAAATCGTAATAACCTTAAGATCAAGCTTCTTCCCTTTCTATATCTTATATGGTGTAGACACTATTGACTTTGTTGGAACTCTATTCAGAAGGTAAGCTGTAGTCTCTATAGTATATCCCTAGAATGAGATGGGTAGGTCAACGAAACTTATCATGGACTGCACCATGTCTAACAGTGTACGATTCCTCCTTTCAGATACACCATTGAGCTGGGGTGTATAAGAAGGTGTCCATTAGGACAGAATCCCATGGTCCTTGAGGAACTAGGTGAACTCAGTACTCAAGTACTCACCTCCTCGATCTGATCGAAGAGTCTCGATACTCTTTCTAGTCTGATTCTCCACTTCATTCTTATACTCCCTAAATTTCTCGAAGGCCTCAGACTTGTACTTCAATATGTACATATGTCCATACCTTGAGAAATCATTAGTAAAACTAATGAAGTAGGAGTAACCATTTAAGGCATGAGTTGACATGGGACCACATACATCACTATGTATAAGTTCTAGCAACTCAATGGCTCTCTCTCCAATTCCATTTAATGGAGAGTTGGTTAGTTTTCCATGAAGGCAAGGCTCACAGGTTGCATATGACTCATAGTCGAATGGATCTAGATATCCATCATTTAGCAACTTTTGGATCCTTCCCTCATGGATGTGACCTAGCCTACAATGCCATAGGTATTCACTGTTCACCTCATCTCGTTTCCTCTTGGATACACTTACATTCATGATATGTGGAGCAGTGCCTAGCATAAACAAACCATTTTATAAAGATCCTTATGCCAATCTCCTAGGCTTTGCTAGAATCTGCAATAAATTACAAATGTGATAAGCACTACTGGTATCCAATACCATGTACTATCACAAAAATCTGACAACTAGAGGCTGATCATGAATGTACCTGAAGCTTCTCCAAGCTTCTATTTCGCCCTTTCTATAAAGTACCTTTTGCAGTTCCTCTTCTAGTGCCTATCTTTGCCTAGTGGAAGCACTGGCCTTTGTCTTTTGCTGGGTCTTTCTCAACAACCTTTGCTTTACCCAATCTACCCTTGCCCTTACCCTTCTTAAGGGACTTTTCTGCCTTCCTTTTCTTTTTGGTCTCACCAGCATAGAGAATAGGCTTCTCTTTCCTGATGGTGCTCTCTACCTCCCTCAACATATTGAGGAGCTTAGAGAGAGTTACCTCAAGCTTGTTCATATTAAAATTCATTATGAACTATAAAAAGAAATATGGTAGGGACTGAAGCATAAGATCCATACACAGGTTATCCTCTAGAACCATTCCTAGACCTGTGAGTTTCTCTATCCATTCAATCATCTTTAGGACATGGTTCTGAACCGGTGTCCCTTTAGTCATCCTAGCATGGAAGAGGCTCTTGGATATCTTATATCGTTGAGTCTTTCCTTGTTCCTCAAACAATTTACGAACATGTAGGAGAATGGATCTGGCATCCATCTTTTCATGTTGTCTCTGTAACTCAGGAGTCATGGAGCCCAATATGTAACACTGAGCAAGAGTAGAGTCATTTATGTATTTCATGTAGCGAGCAATCTTATTCTCGCTTGTCCCTTCCTTGAGCGTAGGCATCACTATATCAAGGACGTACGCGATTTTCTCCACCATGAGAACAATTCTCAAGTTGCGAAGCCAATCCGTATAATTCAGACTAGTGAGGCGGTTGACATCAAGTATGCCACGTAAGGGATTTAAAAGCGACATTTTCTGAAAATAAAGATGAAACAGAAATAAATAACATGCAGATTTTATAAAACTAAACAAATAAGATATGAACTTCTATCTTAATGTGCTCCTACTGTTTTACTAGCGAGTCACGTGACACCCTCAGCACGTGAAACGGAAGTCTCCAATAGACTTCTAGTGGGGATCGGAATCCAATCAACGTCTTAGTGTAACCTCGAGTGACTCGACCAATCACACTAAGCCCAAAAGGTAAGCAACTCTTGTCGATCACAACTCCTTGTGATTCCCGTCTTGTTTGGCCTTCGAACCACCATAGTCTTGAGGGACTCAACCAACCATGATGTTCGGTTAAGTCAACACCATCGTTACAAGCTAAGTCTAATTCGATGATATACCCTCGAGGGACTCGTCCAAGCATACCATGTCCTAAGGTCACTAGTGACATCTCTATGTTGTAGGCAAAATAGTGAATTGCGATATAGGTAAGCCTCGAGGGACTCGACCAACTCAACCTACATCGAGAATCGGTCCCTACCTATAACGATGAAAGGCCACATGGGTTAATCTAATTGCCTCACATTTACCGACTTAATATTATCGAGAGAGAGGATTTTGATTTGGACTCTTAATCAAGTAATCACAAATCATATGAGCAATCACACTAGATGATCATAGACCACACCCTAATATGATCAAGCCCAAGCTAGTGGGCCTAATCATTCACATTAAGATCTATGTGTGCAGTGGTGCATCTCCATGCCCTATGATCATCCATCTCATCATCATTGGTTCCGTCGGCATCTCGACATATCTTTATGTGTCGCTATCGTCCATCTCGGCCTCGTGGGTCCCGCTATCACTTCCATACTCCTGCTGTGCCTCCTCGTGTAATCACAACTTAATTATAATCACGTAGGCCCGACAATAAACGAGAAATAAATTAGAGGTTTGTAGGCCCCAATAATAATAATAATCACATGTACACACACATCACACGGTCTATGATAATCTGTCAATATCATACATCACATGTATTTATTATCATCATGTAGGACTACTAGATGATAATAATAATAATTAATTAAAATTTTTAATTAATTAATATTTTCTGAAATTAGGGATATGAAGGGAATTTTCTAAATTCCGAGGGGTATTTTTAAAATTTGGATAAAAGGATAGACTCAAAAATTTTGAAATTCTAAGGGGCAAAACTACTTTTTGCCCCAAAAAACCCTAATCATCATCCTTCTCCTTGTTGCGTTGTCGCCGCTGCCACCCTATCGGCGGCGGTCGCTGCCGAAGGGGGGGCGGGGGCATCATCTTAGCCCCCCGGCGGGTCGCTCGCCTGCGGGTGCTATGCTTGTGGGCGGGTGCCGTCGCTGCATGCAGGCGGCTTGCTCGCAGGCCGGTGCAACGCCTGCGCAGTGACCTGCTTGCGGGCGCAGCGCTTGCGCGGCGGCTTGCTTGCGGGCACCGCCACTGTATGCAAGCGGCTTGCCTACGGGCACCTTGCCTACACGCACCGTCGCTGCAGGTTGGCCGTCGGCCACCTACATGTAGGTGGCTAAGGCTGCAAGCAGCCTTTGCATGTAGATGGCAATGCTGCCATCTATAACAGGAGTAACAGTTACTGCCCTTTCTTACTTTTACGTCAACAATTTTGACGTTTAAAACGTTGCTAAAACATAACACATGCAATTCAAAACCAATCTTTCACATAAACAAACTGGCTCTGATACCACTATAGAGAAATCTAGGGGTGACATCATATGCGTAGTGGAAGAACAAAAAAATAAAAACCCAAATTTCCCAATATGTGTTCGTCGTTGTGCGAAGATTGGTGCGCGAAAACTACATGTCAAAAAGATAGTTGTGTTACCTAGGGAGATTGTATATCCCTGAATCCCTATAGATCTGTAGGAGTGGATGAAGGAGGTCAAGCGTCCTCATCTCTAGCGGTGATCCACATAACAGGGCTAGAATGACGCTCCTCAAATCTCCAAGCCTACAATCTAAGAAGGAGAAGGGGAGAGGAGAATAAGAGGTGGCAACTTTGAAGCCCCAGCCTATGGGCCTTTAGTTCCCACCTATTTATATAGGCCCCCAGTTAACCCTAATGGATCCTACCCTATTAGGTATTGGATCTCCATCCAATTACCCAAGCCTCTTAGATTAGTAGGTCTTTATCCAATAATATCTTATTAGCTCTTATTGGATCTCATCCATAAGATCCAATAATTCAAGGACTTATTGGATATCCAATATGATAAGGGCTCCAACGGATATCTCATATTTGAACCTCTACTCGTCGCAACACCTACCATATATGTGTGACCCTCTAGGCCCAATATCGAGTTGGCTATGAGTCATACTTGTCAGAACTCCTTCTAGCTTAGTAAATTATTATCTCCATAATAATTCACTCGACTCATTGACTACGGATGTACTAGGCCACTATGCCACAGTCCCTAGACGATATAGGGGAATCTAATCATTTGAACCTATCTATCCTCAGTTATCATGTACCTATAGTCCCTCAACCATCTAATATCCCTGAGACCATATATCGGGCATGGTGTTATCAGGCCCATATGATTTCTCCTTGAGTCTCGCTTTAGTCGGATTCTCCCGGAGAACTCTTTCTCTCTCAATCCGAATGACCTTGGCCAAGGATTTGTCTGAACAAGAACACATGGGATATTTCTCTCATAATACCGAGAGTGGATGATCATCTATCGACACTCAATAGCCCTCGTAAGGTTGGCTGCCACTCCCAATAACCGATTGTACTAGATTTAAAACTTTCAAACCTATAAGTTCGGTATCAAAGAGTGGAGTACTCATATAGGACATCCTTGGTGTCTCAAGTTTAAGGACCAGATATACTACTCGGACTATAGAATCGTTGTCTAACAATAAGACATCATCAACCATCCAGTATTCCGTGAGTGGATTAATCAATGAACTCATTCTTCAATGAGCACCTATACTGTATCCTTAGTGTCCCCACATGAGCAGCTATGAGACCAGCTGCCTCCATCATATGTACGAGTATACAGCACATTAGTCTATCTGGTCATCTCGATATCCCTATCGAGTAACCTATGACTAGGATTATTTAGGGTCTGTGTTTAAAGGCGAATCGGTCTCATTATTATGATCTCATCATGATCCGATTCCAATTGCACAAATCCATGGACATCACAATATATATACATATATGTAACAATCAATATAAAGTGATAAAATTATTGAATCTTGGATTTTGTTGATGAAACTAATTGATAAGTGTTTATGATTTGATCTGCATTTTTAGTGATGCAGGATGCTTCGATCAGGATGAGATAATTAAAGCAGGAAGAATCATGTTGGGCTAGAGGAAAACATGTCAGAAGATTGGATGTCATGCCGGAGGATCGGTCGACGTATCAACAGAAGGCTTTTAGCCATGGATTCGGGCATCGGGCCAAGAAGAGCGGATATTGCGCCAAGGATATCGGAGTTGCAGAGTCAACTGGCCGATTGGGCAATAGGCCGCAAGAGAGGACGATGCGCCGAAGAATCAAACGAAGCATCGATGGACCAATGACATGCCGAACAACATGACTCAAGCTTAGTAATAATTGTCTTGATCGAAGAGTGTTTTTACGTGTACAGGATTAACTACGATAGCAAGGCATAAAGCAAAATAAAGTCCCGGAGTCAATAATGCGATTTCGTTGGGAGTTCGAGAGTTCGTCGGAAGTCCGGACGTTCATCGGAAGTTCTGCTAAGAAGTCCAGGAGCTTGCCAAAGAAGCTCATTGGAACTCGCCAAGAAGATCATAGTGAAGTCCAAGAGCTTGCCGGGAGTCCGCTGGAACATTGCCGAGAGATCGTCGGAAGTTCGCCGGAAGATCGCCAAAAGCTCACAAGAAGAAACCGAACTTATTTTGATTAGAATATGTCTTAGGAATCGTAGTTAGCACATAATTGGAGTTGGGATTGGGAGGTAATCCCATCAACTCTGTTATGGTTCAATTGGGCCCAAAGTTGGGCTGGTTTGGGCCGGATTCAAGGCCCAACCAGGATGCTGAAAGCCTGGCCGATGGTGGCACCGCCTGGGAGACTTGGTCTCCTAGAAATTCTAGGCGATGATACCGCCCTTGTCAGGCGGTGGTACCACCCAGTGCAGTGTCAGTGTAAGCTGACATTGGTGGTGGTACCGCACAGCACAAGCGGTGGTACTGCCCATACCTAGGAAACCCGGGATGAGATATTTTTAGAATCTAAGTTTGAATCAACTTAAGACCTATAGATACCCCTTTCATCCCTGGTTAACTCACACAAGCACAAAGAGTTTTAAAGTGAGAAAATGCTGCAGAAACCACTTGAGAAATCCCTCCTCTAGCTTAAACTTAGAATTCTATTTAGAGAGGAGCATATGTGCTTGTAAAGATTGACTCCTAAACCTGTGAAAAGGAGAAGAGGGGTGTAAGTGTTGAATCTTGAATTTTGATAATGAAACCAATTGATAAATGCTTATGATTTAATATACGTTTTGAGTGATGCAGGATGCTTCGATCAGGATGAGACAATTAAAGTAGGATGAATCATGTTGGGCCAGGGGAAAACATGTCAGAAGATTGGATGTCGAGCCGGTGGATTGGTCAACGTATTGACAGAAGGCTTCGGGCCATGGATTCAGGCATCGGGCCAAGAAGAGCGGATATTGTGCCAAGGATATCAAAGTTATAGAGTCAACTGGCCGATTGGGCAATAGGCCATAAGAGAGGACGATGCGCCGAAGAATCGAACAAAGCGTCGAGGGACCAATGACATGCCGGACAACATGATTAATGCTTAATATTAATTGTCTAGATCAAAGTGTGTTTTTACATGTGTAGGATTAACTACGATAGCAAGGCATAAAGCAAAATGAAGTCCTAGAGTCCACAACGCGATTTCGTTGGGAGTTCGAGAGTTCGTCGGATGTCTAGACCTTCGTCGGATGTTCTGCAGGAACCAACCGAGAAGTCCAGGAGTTTGCTAAAGAAGCTTGTCGGAACTCGCCAAGAAGATCGTCGTGAAGTCCAGGAGCTTGCCGGGAGTCCGCTGGAACATTGCTAAGAGATCGTCGAAAGTTCGCCGGAAGATCGCTAGAAGCTCGCCGAATGAAACTAGACTTATGGACTTGTTTAGCTTAGAATATATCTTAGGAATCGTAGTTATCACATAATTGGGTTTGGATTTGGGCCAACCCAATTACGGGCTAGTTAGGCCCATGTAACGATTGTGTTGGGCCCAATTAGAGGCCCAAACAGTGTCCCAAGAAGTGGCATCGTCGTGGCACAATCTTTGAGACTGTGTCAGGCGGTGGTACCGCTAGTCTGGGCAGTTGTACTGCCCCTGGTAGGGTATCAAGTGGTGGTACCGCCCAGCACAACCTCCCAGGCAATGGTACTGCCCAGCATAGTGTCAGTGTCAAACTAACACTAGCGGTGGCACCGCCCAACGCAGGCAGTGGTACCGCCCGTACCTAGGAAACCCGAGATGAGATGTTTTTAGGCTCCATGTTTGAAGCAACTTGAGGCCTATAAATACCCCTCTCATCCCTAGGTAACATACACAAGTATTGAGAGTAAAAAAAGAAAGAAACGTTGCTGCAATCTTATGTGAGCTCCTCTCAAAGTTCTAAGTGTTAGAATAGTTTGAGAGATGAGTGAGTGGGGGTGTAAGGGTTATCTCCTAAACCCAGTAAAAGGAGAATCGAGTTGTAAAAGGTGGTTGGTCTTCGCCTATTAAAGGAAGATCGATAGTGGATGCCGGTGGCCTCGATGGAAGAGGAATCGACGAAGTGGATGTAGGTCACGACAACCGAACCACTATAAAAATCTGGTTTGCGTTTCTCTTGTGCAATTTACTTTACTGCAAACCTCCTTACTTGCTTACTGCTTTCAATACGTTACAAATATACTTTCAAGTTAACATCTTTCGAAATCGATTTTCAATATATGAAAAGGTTTTCAAAACCAACGTGATTTTACCGCTGCACTAATTCACCCTGCCTCTTAGTGCTGACCCCGATCCTAACAATTGGTATCAGAGCCTCGTATTTCTCATTTGGTTTAACACCTAAAGAGAAATGACTCTTTTTGGCTTTCAGAGGGTTACTCTCTTATTCATCCTCCCTTGTTCAATGGGACGGACTACACATATTGGAAAACTCGTATGAGAGTTTTCTTGCTTTCCTTAAACCTTGATTTATGGAATATTATTGAAAATTGTTTTTAAAGGTCTTCTCTTCCAATGAACCATTGGAATGATTTGGAGAAGAAAGCTTTTTCTCTAAATGCAAAGGCTATGAATGCCTTATTTTGCGCCTTAGACAAAAACGAATTTAATCAGGTTTCTACATGCGAAACGGCATTTGATATATGGCACACTCTTGCAATCACACACAAAAGCACAAGTAGTGTTAAGGATTCTTAAGTTAATTTTTTAATGCACGATTTTGAACTGTTTTATATGAAACCAAGCGAAACCATTGGAGACATGTACACCCGTTTTACGGATATCATCAATGGTTTAAAAGCTCTTGGTAAAAGTTTTTCGAATCTTGAACTTGTGGATAAAGTTTTGCGCTCACTTTCTAAAACTTAGGATTCAAAAGTAACTGCTATTCAAGAATAAAAAAACTTGAACTATTTCCCTCTCAAAGAACTAATAGGGTCTTTGATGACCTATAAAATGACGTGCAATGCACGTGAAGAACTCAAGAACCACCTTCCAAAGGACAGGAAGGATTTTAGACTAAGAACAATCGAAGACCACTCGAGCATAAGCTCAAGTGATGGTGAACATAGAACTCCTCACTAAGAAATTTAAAAAGTTCATGAAACAAAAATTAAAGAACAAAATGAATGGAACTACTTGCTATGAACGCAAGAAGAAGTTGCCAAAAGACGAATTGAGCTCATCCGAAGACGAGAAGAAAATCAACAAAGGCGAGATGGCAAACTACACCTTAACGGCTTTCAACGACGAGGTAATCAAAATCCCTTTAGTTTATTTTGAAATTACATGATGTTTTTCATAAGTTATTTTTAATTATTTTTCTTAAAAAAATATATGTTTAAATAATATAATGAAAATGCAAAAAAAACAAAAATAAAATTGGATGATGCTTACCTTTCTAGTGATTTCAAAAATAATCATGAAAATTATATATTTTATGATAAACAAATAAAATGATTTTGATTAAAAATGCTTTATGAAATCATGCTATATGTGTTTAAGAAGTAATAATGTATATCATATTGATTTCCGTATTATTTCTCGATTTTGATTAAATGTTTGATTTGAAGTAATGTATAATGATCATGCTTAATGAGTTTTTCTTTCGAAATGATGCATGATGATTTTTGTGATTTATGGATTATCGATTTTCACGGTAATAAAAGTGGCTTTTTCGGTTTCAAAAATGATGCATGTTTTGATTTGGCATAAATGAAAAAGGCATGCTTATATGAAATAGTGTGTGTCATGCTTGATGATTGTATACTTAATGATGCATAATGATGTAGTGAAAATATTAAATGTTTTGATTCCATGATTGACGATTTTATGCATAAGATTTTAAAGTTATACATAATGATTTATATGATTATTTGATCTTGATGATTTTCATGATGATATTTGATCTTTCGATTTTAAACTATGATGTATAATTTTTATACGAAAAACTTGAGCATACTTATATGAAATCAATCACTTAAAATGAAACACGTAAAAAGGAAAATATATTATCATTGGAATCTATTCATGTTATGAATTTTGTGAACCATGAAATTGATTTGATGATTTAAAATTAAATAAATTTTTATCCAAATCATGATCTTGATTCCTTGATATTTATAAATTAAGATTTATTCTGAATCAAGATTTTTTATTAATCGTTCTCCTACGATTCTACTTGGTATTTTCTTAAGATGAGATTTTCTAAATGAATCATGATTCTTCTTGTGAGTTCTTGGATTTATTACTTGATTTTTTGAATCAAAATCCCTTCTTTGTACACCTACAATTTTTTATTCTTGATATTTTATTTAAAGAAGAGATTTACAATATGAATCATGTCTTTTAGAATTCAAGAGGTCTTATCTTTCATGACATGATGTCTTTGTATTTATGGTTTGTATGCCTTGAAATGATTGAAATATTTTATACTATTTTATTCTTCCCTTCTTCTTTATTGTTTACAATGATAAAATGGGGAGAAGTTTTGATCATGTATGGTAGGATATAATTTGACAAAATTGATACCATCATGATGTGAAATATTTATGATGCATGCAATACTTATGCTTTTTATTATGATATATGTGATGTATTGCATATGATGTGAATCATG
>LVTN01001283.1:63032-86296 GCA_001649415.1 Musa itinerans
GATTGGGCAATAGGCCGCAAGAGAGGACGATGCACCGAAGAATCGGATGAAGCATTGATGGACCAATGACATGCCGGACAACATGATTCAAGCTTAGTAATAATTTTCTAGATCAAAGTGTGTTTTTACATGTATAGGATTAACTACGATAGTAAGGCATAAAGCTAAATGAAGTCCCAGAGTCAAGAATGCGATTTCGTTGGAAGTTCGAGAGTTCGTCGGAAGTTCAGACATTCGTCAGATGTTATGCCGAAAAGTCCAGGAGCTTACCAAAGAAGCTCATCGAAACTCGCCAAGAAGATCGTCATAAAGTCTAGGAGCTTGCCGGGAGTCCGCCGAAACATTGCCAAGAGATTGTCAAAAGATCGTTGGAAGCTCGTCAAAAGAAACCAGACTTATTTTGCTTAGAATATGTCTTAGGAATCATAGTTAGCACATAATTGGAGTTGGGATTGGGAGGTAATCCCATCAACTCTGTTAGGGGCCAATTGGGCCCGAAGTTGGGCTAGTTTGGGCTGGATTCAAGGCCCAACTAGGATGCTGAAAGCTTGGTCGGCGGTGGCACTGCTAGGGAGACTCGGTCTCCCAGGAATTCTGGGCAGTGGTACCGCCGGTAGTTAATGCTGCCAGTGGTGGTACTGCCCTTGTCAAGCGGTGGTACTACCCAACGTAGTGTTAGTGTTAGACTGACACTAGCGGTGGTACCGCCCAGCACAAGCAGTGGTACCGCCCATACCTAGGAAACCTAGGATGAGATGTTTTTAAGCTCCAAGTTTGAATCAACTTGAGGCCTATAAATACCCCTCTCATCCTTGGTTAACTCACACAAGCACAGAGAGTTTTAAAGTGAGAAAACGCTATAGAAACCACTTGAGAAATCTCTCCTCTAACTTAAACTTAGAATTCTGTTTAGAGAGGAGTGTGTGTGCTTGTAAAGGTTGACTCATAAACCTATAAAAAGGAGAAGAGGGGTATAAGAAGGAGGTTGATCTTCGCATATTAAAGGAAGATCGATAGTGGATGCCGGTGGCCTCGATGGAAGAGGAATCAACGAAGTGGATGTAGGTCACGACGACCAAACCACTATAAAATTGGCGTGTTCTTTGGTTTGCATTTGCTTCCTGCCATTTACATATTGCAAACTGAATCTTTACTTGCCTATTGCATTCACTTCATATACAAATGTGTTTCAAAGTTATTACCTTTATGAAATGGTTTTTCATCAGAAACGGATTTAATCGCAACGAAGTTTTGAACCGACGTAGATTTTACCGCTACACTAGTTTACCCCCCCCCCCCTCTTAGTGCCGACCCCTTTCCTAAAAAAAATGCCAAATAATAAGAAGCATAAATAATGCGTATCATGTCACACGTGCCATCACTCATGTGTTTAACTTGCAGGGCACTTATAACTAGTAGTGGCACTGCTAGGCTAGGAGGTGGAACCGCTTGTGAGTCGGAAAGTACAAAATATATTTTTCGAAAAAACCCGACGATGGTACCACTAAGGTTAATGGTGGTATCGCCTTGTTTTAGATGTTGGTACCACCCACACTGGTGGTGGTATTGCTAGGACATAGTCTCCTAGATTATATCAAGCGATGGTACCACTCAGTGTAGGTTGTGGTACCGCTAGTGCATAGGGTGGCAAGCAGTGGTACCGCTAGTACCTTGAAAACCCAAAGATTTAAATTTTTGGCTTTACTTTTGAAGCTATTTGGGGCCTAAAAATTCCCCTCTCATACTTACTTGTAAGAACATGAAAAAACTTATGATTTTAAGTACGTAAACTCTTTTAAACTCTTTGGGCTTAGAAGTCATCCTAAGAGAGGAGTCAAGCATTATTGTAAAAGAGAGGTATGAAAGTTCTTTCTTATGAAAAAAAGAAAGGTTGTAACAAGGATAGTTGATCTTCACTTATTGAAAAGAAGATCGGTAGTGAAAGCCGGTGGCCTCGAGAGAAGAGGAATCTGGAGTGGACGTAGGTTGGGATGACCGAACCACTATAAATCTAGTTTGCATTTTCCTTTATGCTTTTCATTCTTACTACTAACTGATTTAGTTGCTCACTACCTTTACTCTCATTATAAGTTAAATGCATTTCTGATACGGGTTTCATCAAACGAAAGTTTTCAAATCATAATTTTTTAAAAGCACTAATTCATGCCCTCTTAGTGGCTTTACGATCCTAACAAATACTAGGGAAAGAACTAATTGGCTCAATCTAATATTTCTAGGAATCACAATTGCAATTAATATAAATTTTTTATTACCATTTGCAACTAGCTCATAAGAATATTTAAGGATTTTTTAAGATATATTTAAATTGGTTGAATCTTGAATTTTGATGATGAAATCAATTAGTAAACTATTTGATTAAATCTATATGTTGAGAAAAGTGTGTAGGGTTAACTACGATAGCGATCAAGGCATAAAGCAAAATGAAGTGTCGGATCAAAATCGAGATTTCGTTGGGAGTTCGAGAGTTCGTCGAAAGCTTGGACGTTTGTTGAAAGTTATACCAGAATTGACCAAGAAGTCCAGGAGCTTGCCAAAGAAGCTCATCGAAACTTACTAAGAAGATTGTCATGAAGTCTAGAGCTTGTCGGGAGTCCATTGGAACTTTGTCGAGAGATCGTCAGAAGACCGCTAGAAGATCGCCGGAAGCTCGCTGGAAGAAACCTAGACTTACGGGCTTGTTTTGTTTAATGTATGCATTAAAATTATAGTTAGCACATAATTAGGATTAGGTTTGGGAGGTAATCCCATTAACCTTGTTAAGGGCCAATTAGGCTCATAATTGGATTGGTTTAGGTCGGATTCAAGGCCCAACCAGGTTGTTGGACCTTGTCTGACGGTGGCACAACCAAACTGGGGTGGTGGAACCACCCAGGGAACAGTCTCCCAGGTGGTCTGGGCGGTGGTACCGCCCAGACTGAGCGGTGGTACCGTTAGTAGTTACTATTGCTAAGTAGTGATACCACCCTATCAGGTGATGGTACTGCTAGAGCTCAATATCCAAGACTCTATCAGGTAGTAGTACCACTAGACTAGGTGATGGTACCGCCCAGTGTCAGAGTATCAGGCGGTGGTACCACCCAGTACTAGCGGTGGTACCACCCAATACTAGCGGTGGTACTACTACTACCCCAAAAATTCAGGATGAGATACTTTTTGGCTCCAATTTTGAAGTCATCAGGGCTTCTAAATACCCCACCCTTTTTTGCATGAAAGGGCAATGAAGTGATATCAAAGTGTGAAAAAATCTCAAAGTGTTGGAGTGTAAAAGTGTGGTAAAGTGCAAGAGTCCTCCTCCTCTCTCTCTTTAGTTTTGCAATCATTCAAAAAGAGGTGAGAGGTTTGTAAGAGTTATCTCCTAAACCCATGAAAAGGAGAAAGTGTTGTAAAGAGGTGGTTGGTCTTTGCCTATTGAAGGAAGACCTTTAGTGGACACTGGTGACCTTAACGAAGGAGGAATTGGAAGTGGATGTAAGTCACTACGACCGAACCACTATAAATTCTAGTGTGTTCTTTTCTTACTGCTTATTCTGTTTACTATGTTGCAAACTATCCAAGCCCTTCTTCTCTATTCACTTGAAAAGTTATATGAGTTAAACAAATGGTTTTCATCGTAATCAATTTTTATTGTAACAAGATTTTCAAACCGATGTAATTTTTCCACTACACTAATTCACCCCCCCTCTTAGTGTCATTCTTGATCCTAACAATTGGTATCAAAGCAAGGTCACTCTTATTTTGGTTTGAAACCCAAGAGAGATGGCATTTGCTGGCAACCAAGAGGGTCACTCAATCACACGTCCACCCATTTTTAATGGGACGGATTACACCTATTAAAAAACTAGAATGAGGATTTTCCTAATTTCTATGGATTTTGAGTTATGGAACATTGTGGAAAAATGGCTTTCAAAAGACCTTCGCTTTAAATGCTAAGGCTATGAATGCCTTGTTTTGTGCTTTAGATAACAATGAGTTCAATCGAATGTCTATTTGTGAAACGGCTTTTGATTTTTGGCATACACTCGAAATCACTCACATGGGCACTAGTAGAATAAAGGAGTCCAAAATTAATCTTTTATTCCATACTTATGAATTGTTTCAGATGAAATCAAGTGAGACCATTAGAGACATGCACACCTGATTTACGAATTTCGTCAATGGTCTAAAAGGACTTGATAAAAGTTTTTCTAACTTTGAACTTGTTAATAAAATATTGAGATCCCTTCCAAAGAGTTGGGACCCTAAAGTAATAGCCATTCAAGAGGCCAAGGATTTGAATAATTTTTCTCTCGAAGAACTTATCGGGTCATTAATGACCTACAAAATGACTTGCAATGCTCATGAAGAGCTTGAGAACAACCTTCTAAAGAATAGGAAGGATATGGCGCTAAGAACTCATAATGATCACTTGAAAGAAAATTCAAGTGATGAGGACTTTGATGATGACTTGGCACTCTTGACAAGAAAGTTCAAAAAATTTATAAAGAGAAATAAATCTAAAAATGACACTAAAAATAAAATTGAACCCAAGAAAAAATAAGTTATATGCTATGAATGTAAGAAGCCGAGACATTTCAAAAGTGAATGTCTTCAAATGAAGAAGAAACAACCAAAGAAGAAGTACGTGTTTAAAGCAACGTGGGATGACTCGAGCAATTCTGAAGGCGAAGAATAAAGCAACAAGGAGATCGCTAACTACGCACTAATGACTATCAGAGATGATGTAAGTAGTTCATTGATGCAAATTTATCTTTCAATGAGCTTTTAAGTGCTTTTCCTGAATTGCTTGATGAATGTAGAATAATGAGTAAAAAGTATAATTCTTTGAAAAAGGAGCATGCCCTTTTAAATATTGATTTTGAAAAATTAAAGCATGATAATCCTTCTTTGCCACCATGCACTAAGTGTGAACACTTAGAGGCACTTGAGAAGGAAAACTTGGTACTCAAAGAAACTTTAGAAAAATTTGAGGTTAATAGTAAGTCCTTGAACATGATCCTTACCAATAAGGGTCACATTCATAGAAGAGGCGGAATCGAATTTGTGAGTAGCTCTTACCAAAATCCAACTACTTTTGTTAAAGGCCATACTTTGCATGTATCACCCTACACCAAATGCAACTTTTGTTGCAAACTCGAACATGTTGCTTATAAATATCCACTTAAGAGATATAGTCCATACAAATTAATTTATATTCCTAAAGGACTATAAAGAACTCTATGCAAAATGATAAGTTGAGTAGATCGGTTTTTGAGGTACCCAAGGTCAAATTGTTACCTAATAATCACCTTTTTTTGTAGAAATATTTACCATCATAAGCTAGGAGCAAGAGATGGTACCTTGATAGTGGATGCTCAAGGCACATGACTAAAGATCCATCTAAATTCTCTAAGCTCACTAGCCTAGACGAACGGTATGTCACCTTCGGGGACAACAAGGGTAAAATCATTGACAAGGGAACCATAGGTAACAAATCCAACTTTTTGATTAAAGAAGTATTGTCGGTTGATGGCTTAAAGTATAATCTTTTGAGTATTAGTCAATTATGTGATAAAGGATATATTATTAGATTTGAATCCAATGCTTGCATTATTGAACAACCACACAAAAACCAATCTATGATTGCCCTAAAATAAAATAATGTATACACTATTGACATTGATGATCTCTGTAATGAAATATGTTTTTCAATTTTAAATGATGATGCTTGGCTTTGGCATAGGAAATTAGGTTATGCTAGCATGAAACTAATCTCTCAAGTCTCATCCAAAGAACTAGTAAGAGGTATTCCTAACATTAAGTTTGTTAAAGATAATGTGTGTGATGCATATCAACTACGATAACGAATAAAAGGTAGTTTCAAATCAATGAATCAAATAAGGACCTCTAGACCATTGCAATTGATCCATATGGATTTGTTTGGACCAATTAACACAACAAGCCTCGGAGGTAGCAAATACACCTTTGTAATTATAAATGATTATAGTAAATATACTTGGACATACTTCTTGGCACACAAAAGTGATTGCTTTAGATATTTTTCTAAGTTTTGTAAACTTGTTCAAAACGAAAAAGGCTTTATGATTTCATCAATTTGGAGTGATCATGGTGGCGAATTTTAAAACCGTGATTTCTAAAAAAAATTTGAATATAATAGATACAACCACAATTTCTCTACTCCGAGAAATCCTGAACAAATAGAGTAGTAGAAAGAAAAAATAGAAATTTACAAGAAATGGCAAAAACCATGTTGAACGAACATAGCCTACCCAAATATTTTTAGGTGAAGCCGTTAATACAGCATGCTATGTTATGAATAGGATTTTAGTAAGACCATTACTTTCCAAAACTCCTTATAAATTATGGAATGACAAAAAACCCAATGTTTCATATGTTAAAGTTTTCGGCTGTAAATATTTATCTTGAATGAAAAAGATGCCTTAGGAAAGTTTAATGTAAAATCTGATGAAGGTATTTTTCTTGGTTATTCTTCTATTTTAACATCCTTTCGCGTCTTTATGTAAATAACTTTCGTCATAGAAGAGTCTATTCATGTTGTCTTCAATGAAGTATTTGAATTTAAGAAAAATAATTTTGATGATGATCTTAATTTTGATTCTTTGAATTTAAATGAACCCTCTCCTCCAACTAGCAACTTGGATATATCTTTTTCGGAAACATCCCTACCTAAGGAATGAAAGTATGTAGATACTCATTCCAAGGAGCTAATCATAGGAGACACATCAAAGGGGGTTCAAACTCGTTCTTCTTTTAAAAAATTTTATGCCAACGCCACTTTTCTTTCTCAAATTGAACCAAAATGCATTAACGAAGCATTGAAAGATGATTTATGGGTTATCGCAATGCAAGAAGAGTTGAACTAATTTGAGAGAAATGAGGTGTGGAAGCTTGTTCCAAGACCTAGTGACCATTTAGTTATTGGTACTAAATGGGTCTTTAGAAACAAGCAAGATGAATTTGGTATCGTGGTTAGAAACAAGGTTAGATTAGTGGCCAAGGGTTTCAATCAAGAAAAAGGTATCGATTATGAAGAAACCTTCGCTCCTGTGGCAAGATTAGAAGCCATAAGGATGCTCCTTGCCTATGCTAGTAGTAATAATTTGAAGTTATTTCAAATAGATGTTAAAAGTGCTTTCCTAAATGACTTTATTTCTGAAGAAGTGTATGTTGAACAACCACCCAGATTTGAGAACTTTTTTTCCTAATCATGTGTTTAAGTTAACTAAAGCTCTCTATGGATTAAAATAAGCCCCGAGGGCTTGGTATGAGAGACTTAGCTCATTTCTTATCCAAAATAATTTCTTTAAAGGCAAGGTCGATACTACATTATTTGTTAAAAATTTTAAAAATAATTTTCGTATTATTCAAATTTTTGTTAATGATATTATTTTTTATTCTACAATTGAATCCTTATGTCAATCGCTTGCTAAGAGTATGAGCCAAGAGTTTGAAATAAGTTTAATGGGTGAACTAACCATCTTTTTTGGCTTACAAATCAAACAACTTAGTAATGACATTTTTCTTAGTCAAACCAAATATGCATTAGAATTACTAAAATGATTTAAAATAGATGGCACAAAGGCCATCAATACTCCTATGAGTACCTCCACTAAGTTAGACATGGACGAAGGTGGGGAAAGCTTTGATCAAAAAATTTATAGGGGTTTGATAGGTAGTTTACTATACCTTACCATAACTAGACCGAACATCATGTTTATCGTAGGACTTTATACTAGGTTTCAATCTAGTCGTAAGCTATCTCATCTTAAAGCCGTTAAAAGAATTCTTAGATATCTTAAAGGAACCCATAATCTAGGCTTATGGTATCCAAAATCCGAAAACTTTGAATTAATTATTTATGCTAATGCAAATTTTGCTGGATGTAGAAAAGATAGAAAAAACACATTTGGAACATGTCAATTCTTAGATAATGCACTTGTCTCTTGGTCTTCCAAGAAACAAAACTCGATTGCATTATCTACAACCGAAGCTGAGTATATAGCAGCTGGTGCATATTGTGCATAAGTTGTATGGATAAAAAATATATTAAAAGATTATAAGATTCACCTTAAGAATATTCTTATAAAATGTGATAACATAAGTACAATATGTTTAACAAAAAATCCTATTCAACACTCTAGAACTAAATATATTGACATTAGGTATCATTTCATAAGAAATCATGTTAATAACCATGACATATCTTTAGAGTTTATTGATATGAAACATCAATTAGCCGATATCTTTACAAAACCTTTAAATGAAGAATAATTTGATTTTATTAGAAGAGAGTTAGGGATGTTAAATTGTCCAAATGCATGAGTTTGTTGTATATCCTTTCCGGACTTTCTTGATTTTTTTTAAAATAAAGCTTTCATGAAGTTATTTCATTTCATAAATAAAGCTTTCATGAAATCTGAAATATTAATTTACTTGGTATCAAATTTGCTTCATACCCTTGCTCCATCACTTAATGATTTTTAATATACTTAGTCCCTTCCCTTATGGAATTCATTGACAAGTACGTCTCTCACGGATTTCACTCTTATGAATTTTTAATGAGAAACATATTTGATTTATGAAGTTTTATTTGTAGATTTTTTTTATTCTTGATATGATGCTCCTTTCCCATGAATTCTTCCTTACTCTTCTCATGAAAGAAGAATTTTATGAATTTTTTAGTATGTGATGATCAATTGCAAGAATATGGATTTGATTTCATATGGATATCTTGATCCTTTTCATGAATTCCTTCTCCTTGTTGAACTAGAAGCTTGATTCAATGAAACTCATTTATTTTTATTTGACTTGGTTCAGATCCTTTCATGAATTTGGTTCTTGATGAATTCCTCCCTTACTCTTCTTCCTCTTCCTCTTATTTTTTTTATAACAAAGGAAGAAAGAAACTTGAACATTTCAAGAAGAACCAAAAAGCTTTTGCACATCTAAAGTAAAAATGCTGGCTTATCTATTTAGAAAACCAAAAGTAGTTATCATGAAAAGTTTTTACTTACCTTCCTTTTTGGCTTGGATAAATTGGTGTGGAACTTGCTTGAATTTTTTTTTAACACACTTGCATTGTTGAATGGTTCTCCTTTTTGTTAATGACAAAGGGGGAGAAACGTGCCAACTTGATGACAAATTGGCATTATAAATGTTTGAAATAAATGTGTAAAATGTATCTTATCATAAATGCTTGAATGTTTTGTGAATTCTTAAAATATGATTGAAATCGTCAAATACATCGCAACACATTGCAAATACTTGAAACATAACAAAATGTTTTGCATATGCATCATATGTATCGTAGATACTTGAAATGTTTCATGAATGCTTGATAAATGTCTATCATTATGATAAGGTATCAAATTTATCATGCTTCCAATTAGTATCATACCTCATATTGATAAATTGTCATCTTTTATCGAAAATTAAATCTTGCTAAATTTTATATTGAAATTTGTACGATACTTGAAAATGATGATTGTCTATCAATATTCTATATTGGACTTGAAAATGGATGTCTTGCCTTGACATCATTTTTATTGAGATAAATACATGGTATCGTATTTTGAGATGGTAAATCATGATTGGTATCATGATGTGCATGTCCATAAGTTTAAATGAATGTAACTTATCGGTTTGGTGCTTGAATTCAAGAGTGTCTTTTCTTAAGTATGGCATATAGATAGGGGGAGTTAAGGTTAACTCCATCATCAATTGATTGTCATCATCAAAAAGGGGGAGATTGTTGAATCTCGGATTTTGATGATGAAATCAATTGAAAAATTATTTGATCAAATCTATATGTTGAGAAAAGTGTGCAGTATTAACTATGATAGTGATCAAGGCATAATGCAAAATGAAGTGCTGGAGTCAAAATCGAGATTTTGTTGGGAGTTTGAGAGTTCATCGGAAGTTCGGACGTTCATCGGAAGTTCTGCCAGAATTGACCGTGAAGTCCAAGAGCTTGCCAAAGAAGCTAATCGGAACTCGCCAAGAAGATCGTCGTGAAGTCCAGGAGCTTACCGGGAGTCCGCTGGAATATTGCTAAGAGATTGTCAGAAGCTCGTCGGAAGAAACCTAGACTTACCGGGCTTGTTTTGTTTAGTGTATACCTTAAAAATCATAGTTAGCATATAATTAGGGTTAGGTTTAGGAGATAATCCCATTAACCCTGTTAAGGGTCAACAAGGCCTGTAATTAGACTGGTTTGGGCTGGATTCAAGGCCCAACCAGGTTGTTGGACCATGTCTAGTGGTGGCACCACTAGATTGGGGTGGTGGAACTACCCAAGGAACAGTCTCCCAAGTGGTCTTGGTGGTACCGTCGGTAATTATTATTGCTAGGCGGTGGTATCGCCCTGTTAGATAGTGGTACTACCAGAGCTCAATATCTGAGACTCTTTTATATAGTAGTACTGTTAGATTGGGCGGTGGTACCGCTTAGTGTCAGAGTGTCAAGCGGTGGTACCACTAGTACCCTGAAAATCCGAGATGAGATACTTTTTGGCTCTGATTTTGAAGCCATTGGGGCCTATAAATACCTCACCCTTTTCTGCATCAAAGGGCAACAAAGTGATATCAAAGTGTGAAAAAATCTTTAAGTGTTAGGGTGTAAATGTGTGGTAAAAGTGCAAGAGTCCTTCTCTCTCTCTTTAGTTTTGCAATCATTCAAGAATAGGTGTGAGGCTTGTAAGGATTATCTCCTAAACTCGTGAAAAGGAGAAAGTACTATAAAGAGATGGTTGGTCTTCGCCTATTGAAGGAAGACCTTTAGTGGACGTTGTTGACCTCAATAAAGGAGGAATCGGAAGTAGATGTAGGTCACTACGACTGAACCACTATAAATTTCAGTGTGTTATTTTCTTACTGCTTATTCTGTTTATTGCATTACAAACTATCCAATCCCTTCTTCTCTATTCACTTGCAAACTTATTCGAGTTAAACAAATGGTTTTCATTGTATTTAGTTTTTATCGTACTAAGATTTTCAAACCGACGTAATTTTTTCGCTACACTAATTCACCCCCCCCCCCTCTTAGTACCGTTTTTGATTCTAACAAAATTTAGCAATAAGTCATTGACTGACATATTAATGAAAGAATTGATTATGGTTTAGTATGTTGACACTAAGGGATCCAAGATTACATCCTTAATATGATTAATAAGATTATAAAATTTAAAGCATTATGCATGAATGTGGATGTGTCTTTCCTCATGCAATTTATTTCTACTTCTCTTTTTCCTTGGTTTGACCCATTCAAGATTCACTATCATATAAATAAGGATAAATGAGACCTTGAATGAGCTGACTAGCACATATGTTCAAGATGAATTAAGGTTAAGGTATAGAAGATATAGTAATGTTTTGATTATTACTAAATAAATTTGTCAAGTCTACAACTGCTAAGTTGACTATTGAAAAGAAAACCTTTATAGTAATGTACTTCTTATGTGGCAAGAAAGGGCATATGAAAAAGAACTATATTAAACATAAGGCTTAGTTCGAAAAGAAAGGTATAAACTTGACCTTAGTATATTTCGAATCAAACATTATAGAGATTCATTACAATACTTGGATGATTGATTTTAGTGCTTCAACTCATATTATTAATAAGATGTAAGGATTTTTAACAATCTAAAAATTAAAATAATATGAAAGATTCATTGTTATGGAGAATCGTCTAAAAGTAAAAGTGATAGCAATGGAAACTTATCACCTATGCTTAGAGACAAGTAATCTGATGGATCTTATAGACACATGATATATTCCTACTATTTTTAAAAATTTAGTTTTTCTATTTAGAATTGATGAGTTTAGATATTATCTTTATTTTGATAATGATAAACCTAGTATATTTTATGATTTAATAAAAGTTAATTCTAAAATTTTGTATCTTGGTTTATACAGAATTAATCTAAATCTTGGTTTACAAAGTCATTAGTGACATTACAATCAAATGTTGGATTAAAACATATTTTTAATAATGAAAAATCTTCTATATTATAGCACAAATGTTTAAAGCATATCTCTAAGGAAATAATTAAAAGATTAGTAAAAGATAATGTTTTGAAAGATTAGTAAATGATAATATTTTGAAGGATAATATTAAGGGAAAGCAAATTAAGTGTATAAAAAAGCCACAAAAAGTAATAAGCTGCTTAAGATTATTTATACTAATATCTATAGACTACTTTATATTCCTTGATTTAGAGGAAAGAGATATTTAATCACATTTATCGATGATCTATCAAGATATGACTATATGTATCTAATACATGAAAGTCTTAAACTATTGATACTCTTAAGAAATTTTATGGTAGATATGATGAGTTAGGTCAGAGTCATATTCTTTAAAAAATAAGATATTTATTCTCATTATGTTTTACTAGGTGTGTCAGAGCAGATTGACATTATTGAAAGATAAAATTATACTCTTATGGATATGATTATGAGCATGATGAGTATTTCTTTTATACTTGAGTTAATGTAGAGAGTGCAACTCTTAAGACAATTATGTATATCTTGAATAGGGTTCCTATTAAGTTAATTATATCAACTATATTTGATTTATAAACTAATAGAAAATCAGTTTGAGATATCTACATATTTGGGTTATCATATAGAAATAAGAATCTTTAATCCATACAAAAAAAAATTATATCTAAGAAATATTTTTAAATATTTTATTAAATATTAAAAAAATCCAAGGAATATAAATTTTATTACACTAATCATAGTACAAATATAGTATAATATGATAATATAAGATTCTTAGAGAATGATGAAATCAATGAGTAAAAAATCTTGAAATATTAATTGTGATATAAACAACATACAGGTTGATACTTCTTTATCATTTTCTATTCAAGAGATTATTATTCCTCAAATCACTAATCAAATTGATGATGCTAAATAACAAAATAATATTGATGAACTCTCATAAATATTGATATGACTACTAATGATTTTATAAAATAATCATAATCGATTGTTTTGAGAAGATCTCAAAAGAAAATGAGATATGTTATTTCTGATGATTATGTGATATATCTATAAGAATTAAATTATGATATTAGAATAAAAAAAGATCTCTTATCATATTCATAAGCCTTAGAAATAATGATTTTGAAAGATGGTACAATATAATGAAGGAAGAGTTGAAATCGATGGACCAAAATAGTATTTAGAAACTTATTTGATTACCCAATAACTATAAAAGAGTCAATTACAAATGCATCTTTAAAATAAATAGTACTTCAAAGGATAATATCAAACAATATAAAGCAAGACTTATAGTCAAAAGTTTTTCATAGAAAGAAGATATTGATTATAACGTGTCCTTTTCTTGAGTTTCTCAAAAGGACTCACTGAGGATCGTCATGAAATTAGTAGCTCATTATAATCTTGAGTTATAAAAGATTGATATAAAAATAATATTTTAAAATAGGGATCTAGATAAGAAAATTTATATAAAATGACCTAAAGGACTTATAAAATAACCCAAAGAAAAAAAAATGAAAATTGGACTTACAAACTTAAAAAATTTATTTATAACCTTCAATAAACTTTCAAATAATAATATATAAAGTTTCATAATATTATTACTTTCTTTAGATTTAAGAAAAATATTATTGATCAATATATATATATGAAGGTTAGTGGTAGCAAGTATTACATATGCGTGAGAATGATCTATGTGAAAATTAATATTAAATTTAAAATAATATTAAATAATGTGTGACATGTTCTTGAAATATGCATCAACTTAATTTCTTATGACATAACTAAAATCAATTCAAGGAGAAATTAATGCAGTTGATGATTGTATTAAATTATGGCATGAAAAGCTTACTCACATCGTCGAGAATGGACTTCATTTTTTTATTATAAAGAAGTTTGTTCCTATGATAGATATAACTTCAAAATTTGCATTCATTGTTTAGCTCATAAGCAAAATAGATTTGCAATTTAAAGATTATCTTTTCTAGGAAATGATGTGTTTTGGATTTAATCTATACTGATGTATGTACTATGAATGTTAAAACTCTTGGTGGTGTTGTATTTTGTTACTTTTATTAATGATTATTTGAGAAAGATATGGGATTTTGCTTTGTGTTTAAATATTTTTCATGCCCATGTTAAAAAAGAAACAAGAAAACAACTCAAATATATCAAATTCTAAATGAAAATTTTAGGGGTCATTTAAAATATATTACAAGGAACATAGAAGCAGACTTGAAAAGATAGTTTCTAAGGCACCACAACATATTGCAATTACAGATAGAATGAATCACATAAATGAAGGAATAAGATGCATACTCTTTCATACTAAACTTTCTAAGTCCTCTTCGGGTAAAGCTATAAGAATTATAGTGAACTTTATAAACCTTTCTCCTTTATACCACTCGATGGAGATGTGATAGAAAAAGTATGGACATGAAAAGATGTCTTTTTTAATTATTTAAGAGTATTCGATTATAGAGCATTTGTTCACATTTCAGAGAGATTAAAGCTTAATGATAAATCTAAATAATTTATTTTCATGGGTTATTATGCACATAAAGGATTTGTTTATAGATTGTGGGATCCTAAAAATAAGAGTCATATGCTATTTCTTAAAGATTATACTATTAAATATTTTAAGAAAATTCAAACGACAAAACTATGTTGGGAAATCTTGGGGGCGACATCACATGCTCTGCGGAAGAACAGAAAAACAAAATCCCTAATTCCCAAAGATATGTTCGTCATCGTGCGAAGATTGATATGCAAAATATACGAAACTTAAAACTATGTATAGTAAAGATTGTGTTACCTAGGGAGATCATATATCCCTGAATCCTTACAGATCTCTAAGAGAGGGTGACGGAGGTCAAGTGCCCTCCTCTCTAGCGGTGATCCACACAGTAGGGTTGCGACGACACTCCTCAAAACTCCAGGCCTACTTTGAGATGGAGAGGGGGAGGAGAATAGGAGAGGCAAGCAAAGGCTCTAGCCTATGAACCATTGAATCCCTCCTATTTATAGAGGTTCCCTATCAACTTAACCTTAATGAATCCTCCCATATTGGGTATTGGATCTCCATCCAACTATCCAAGCCTATTAGATTAGTGAATCTCTATCCAATAATCTCTTCTGGGCTCCTATTCGATCTCATCCATAAGATCCAATAATTCAGGGGCTTATTGGATATCCAATAAGATAGGGGCTCCGGCGGATATCTCATATTCGAACCTCTACTCATCGTAATGCTTACCATATGTGTATGACCCTTTAGGCCTAATATTGAGTTAGCCGTGAGTCATACCTATCAGAACTCCTTCTAGCTCAGTGAATTATTATCTTTATCATAATTCACTCGACTCATCGACTATGGACATACTAGGCCACTACGCCGTAGTCCCCAAACGATACAGGGAAATTCAATCCATGGGACCTATCTATCCTCAGTTACCATGTACCTATAGTCCCTCATCCATCTAATATCCCAAAGACCGTATATCGGGCATGGTGCTGTCTGACCCATATGGTTTCTACTCGAGTCTTGCTCTAATCGGATTCTCCCGAAAAACTATTTCTCTTTCAATCCGAATGACCCTGACCAGGGATTTGTCAAAGCAAGAACACATGGGACATTCCTCTCTTGACACTGAGAGTAGATGATCCTCTATCGACACTTAATAGCCCTCGTAAGGTTGATTGTCACTCCCGATGACCAATTGTACTAGATTTGGGATATCCAAACATATAAGTCTGGTATCAAAGAGTGGAGCACTCATACAGGAAATCCTTGGTGTCTCAAGTCTAAGGACCAGATACACCACTAGGACTATGGAATCGTTGTCTGACAGTAAGGCATCATCAACCTACCAGTATTCCATAAGCGGATCAATCAGTGAACTCATTCTCCAATGAGCACTTGTATTGTATCCCTAGTGTCCCCACACGAGAAGCTATGAGACCAACTACATCCATTATATGGACGGGTATACAGCACACCAGTCTGTCTGGTTATCTCGATATCCCTCTCGAGTAACCTATGACTTGGATTATTGAAGATTTATGTTTAAAGGCGAATTGGTCTCATTATCGTGATCTCATCACGATCCGATTCCCATTGCATAGATCCAAGAACATCACAATATATATATGCATATATGCAATAGTTAATATAAAGTAATAAATGCCAAAATATAATAAGCAAAAAGATTGTGTGTCAAGTCACACGTGCCATCACTTACATGATTGGCTTGTAGGGCATATATGACTAGCAATCTCTCACTTGACCTTAAGCCAATCACTTACGTGTCTGATCCCCATCAGAACGCTATGACGCTCAAAGATAATATGAGACAATGGCTTTGTTAGTGGATCTGCAATGTTATCTTCGGATGGAACTCTTTCCACTACTATATCTCCTTGGGTCATGATCTCTCTAATAAGCTAGAACCTCCTCAAAACACTTCTGATGAGACCAGGGTTCCCTTATTTGAGTAATCACCTCGTAGTTGTCGCAATAGAAGAAAATTGACTCCTTACTGCTTGGCACAACTCCCAGATCTGTGATGAACTTCTTCATCCATACTCTCTCCTTTGCTGCCTCTACTGCAATAATGTACTCTGCCTCTGCGATCGAGTCAACAATAGTATCTTACTTGGAACTCTTCCAACACACTGCTCCTCCATTCAAGGTATACATATACCCTGAATTCGACTTGCTATCATCGACATTGGACTGAAAACTCGAGTCCGTGTAGCCTTCAACCCTAAGGCTACTATCTCCATATACTAGTAAAAGATCTTTAGTCCTTCTCAAGTACTTAAGGATACACTTTACTGCTTTCTAGTGCCCCAAGCCTGGATCTGCCTGATACCTGCTCGTGATACTTAGAGCATGTTCTATATCAAGCCTAATACATAGCATGACATACATGATAGACCCTATCGCTGAGGCATAGGGTATCCATGTTCGCCCTTTCTTTAGGAGTCTTTGGGGATATACTCCTAGAAAGTGATATCCCATGTCTCATCGGTATGAGACCTCTCTTGAAATTTTTCATGCCAAACTTTTTGATAATGGTGTCTATGTACCTAGACTGGGACAAGCCAAGCATCCTCTTGGATCTATCTCTATAGATTTGAATTCCCAAGATATAGGATGCTTCCCCTAAGTCCTTCATAGAGAAGTGTTTAGATAACCAAGCCTTTACTATAGATAGCATTCCTACATCATTCCCAATGATCAGGATGTCATCCATATATAACATCAAGAAGGTGATAGCGCTCCCACTTACCTTCCTATATACATAAGGCTCATCTTCGTTCTTATTGAAGTCATAAGATCTAATTGCCTTATCAAATCTTATGTTCCAACATCGGGAAGCTTGTTTTAGTCCATAAATAGATCTACGCAACCTGCACGCCTTATTTTGGTAGTCTTTGGACACGAATCCCTCTAGCTATACCATATACACCTCCTCCTCGAGGTTGCCATTGAGGAATGTGGTTTTCATATCCATCTGTCATATCTCATAATCATAGTGTGCTGCAATAGTCAATAGAATTCGGATGGATTTTAGTATTGCTATTGGTGAGAAGGTTTCGTTATAGTAAATACCATGTCTTTGACGATACCCCTTAGCCACTAGCCTTGCTTTATAGGTCTCTACCTTTCCATCTACTCTAATCTTTTTCTTCAAGATATACTTGCAACTGATGGGTAAAATACCCTCGGGCGCATCAACTATATTTCAAACCTTGTTGGAATATATGGAATCCATCTCAGAATTCATGGTTTCTTGCCACTTCTCGGAGTCTATACTCATAATAGCCTCCTTGTAGGTCTGAGGATCAATATCATCAACATCCTCTCCACTAATATGTCCCACATATCTCTCAAGAGGATGGGATACTCTACTGGACCTATGTAAAGTTGGAACTTGTGTATTAGGTACCTGAACAGACTCGGGCTGTAGAGTGGTGCTTGAGCTAGGTTCTCTAACCTCGCTCAACCCTACCATACTCCCACTATCTCTACCAAGAATGTATTCCTTCTCAAGGAACATCGCTCTCTTAGCTACAAAGACCTTTTGGTCTCCGAGATGATAGAAATAATACCCACAAGTTTCCTTGGGGTATCCCACGAACTTCCACCACTTCGTCCTTGATTCCAACTTATCGGGGTTGTGTCTTTTAACATGGGTAAGGCAGCCCCAAATCTTAACAACTTTAAGATCTTATATGGTGTAGACACTACTGACTTAGTTGGAACTCTATTCAGAAGGTAAGTTATGGTCTCTATAGCATATCCCTAGAATGAGATCGGTAGGTCAGTGAAACTCATCGTGGACCGTACCATGTCTAACAGCGTACGATTCCTCCTTTTAGATACACCATTGAGCTGAGGTGTATAAAGAGGTGTCCATTATGATAAAATCCCATAGTCCTTGAGGAACTGAGTAAACTCTATACTTAAGTACTCACCTCCTCGATCTGATCGAAGAGTCTTGATACTCTTTCCAATCTGGTTCTCCACTTCATTCTTATACTTTTTGAATTTCTCAAAGGCCTCAGACTTGCACTTCATTAAGTACACATATCCATACCTTGAGAAATTATCAGTAAAGGTAATGAAGTAAGAGTAACCACCAATGGCATGAGTTGACATGGGTCCACATACATCACTATGTATGAGTTCCAACAACTCAGTGGCTCTCTCTCCAATTCTACTAAATGGAGAGTTGGTTAGTTTTCCACGAAGGCAAGGCTTGCAAGTTGCATATGACCCATAGTCGAATGGATCTAGATATCCATCCTTTAGTAACTTTTGAATCCTTCCCTCATGGATGTAACCTAGCCTACAATGCCACAGGTATGTATTGTTCACCTTATCTCATTTTCTCTTAGACACACTTACATTCATGATATGTGGAGTAGTGTCTAGCATAAACAAACCATTATGCAATATTCCTTTCATGATGATCTCATCATCTAATAATATTGAACAACCATTGTTCTTAAAAACTAATTTATATCCACTAACTATCAAACATGAAATGAAGATAATGTTTTTGATAATAGAAGGAACAAAATAACATGTATCTAATGCAATAATAGCTCCACCAAGCATATGTAAGGTGACCGCGCCAATAGCTACTGCAGCAATTTTTGCTCCATTGCCCATCTTAAGGTCTATCTCTTCTCTCGCCAGTCTCCTAGGCCTTACTAGAACCTGTAACAAATTACAAATATGATAAGCACTACCAGTATCCAATACCCATGTGTTATCATAAGAGTCTAACAAATGGAGACTGATCATGAATGTACCTGAAGCTTTTCCAAGCTTTTGTTTCGCCCTCTCTATAAGGTACTCTTTACAGTTCCTCTTCCAGTCTCCATCTTTGCCACAGTGGAAGCACTAGCCTTTGTCTTTTGCCGGATCTTTCTTATCAACCTTTGCTCATGAATGTACCTGAAGCTTTTCCAAGCTTTTGTTTCGCCCTCTCTATAAGGTACTCTTTACAGTTCCTCTTCCAGTCTCCATCTTTGCCACAGTGGAAGCACTAGCCTTTGTCTTTTGCCGGGTCTTTCTTATCAACCTTTGCTTTACTTGGTCTACCCTTGTCCTTGCCCTTCTTAAGGGACTTTTTTACTTTCCTTTTCTTTCTAGTCTCACTAGTGTAGAGAACAGGCTTCTCCTTTTTGATAGTGCTCTCTGCCTCCCTCAACATATTGAGGAGCTTTGGGAGAGTCACTTCAAGCTTGTTTATATTAAAATTCATTATGAATTATGAATTTCATAGGGACTGAAGCACAATATTCACACACAAGTTATCCTCTAGGACCATTCCTAGACCTATGAGTTTCTCTATCCACTCAATCATCTTTAAGACATAGTTTTGAACCAGTGTCCCCTTAGTCATTCTAGCGTGGAAGAGGCTCTTGGATACCTCATATCGCTAAGTCCTTCCCTATTCCTCAAACAGTTTACGGACATGTAGGAGAATGAATCTGGCATCTATCTTTTTCATATTGTCTTTGTAACTCAAGAGTCACAGAGCCCAACATGTAACACTAAGCAAGAGTGGAGTCATCAATGTAATTCACATAGCGAGCGATCTCATCCTCGCTTACCCCTTCCTCGTGCGTAAGCATCACTGTATCAAGGACGTATGTTATTTTCTCCACCATGAGAATAATTCTCAAGTTGCGGAGCTAATCCGTATAATTTGGACCAATGAGGCGGTTGACATCAAGTATGCCACGTAAGGGATTTGAAAGTGACATTTTCTGAAAATAAAGATGTAGTAGAAATAAATAACATACAGATTTTATAAAAATAAATAATCAAGATATGGACATCTATCTTAATATACTCCCACTATTTTATTAGCAAGTCACATAACATCCTCAGCATATGAAATGGAAGTCTTCGGTAGACTTCTAGTGGAGATTAGGATCTAATCAGCATCTTAGTGTAACCTCGAGGGACTCAACTAATCACACTAAGTCCAAAAGGTAAAAAACTCTTACCGATCACAACTCCTTATGATTCTCGCCTTGTTCTGCCTCCGAATCACCATGGTCTCGAGGTACTCGACTAACCATGATGCTCGGTTAAGTCAACACCATCGTTACAAGATGAGTCTGATTCGATGATATACCCTCGAGGGACTCGTGTAATATCCCTCATATTTAGAAAATTATTTATAAGGATTTATTTGTAAATCAGAGGACCTATATCTAAATATAGAAATTTCAAGGATTAAATTGTTAAGTTGAAAAAAAAAAGAAAAAAAAAAGTGAAATAACATGTTTATCCCACCGCCTCCCACGCACTCTGTTTCCCATGGGAAACAGAGAGAGGAGCTATGGGGCGTTGGGGAGAAGAAGTGGAGAAGAAGAAGAGAAGTAGAGAAGAGGGGAAGAAGAGGAGAAAAAGAGAAGAAGAAGGTGAGGAAGAAGAGAGTAAGGGGAGCTGTAGTTGCGGCTGTGGCAGCTGCAGCTGTGGTAGGGAAAGAAGAAGAGGAAGGAAGAAGGGAAGAAGAGGAGAAGAAGAGAAGAAGAAGAAGAGGAAGAAGAGAAGAAAAGAAGAAGAAGAGAAGAAAAGAAGAAGAAGAAGAAGGAGAAGAGAGGTAAGAGGGAGCGGAGAGAGAGGTGGCAGCAGCTAGGGCTGCAACACCTTTGTTTCCCGCAGGAGGAAATAGAGGAGAGGATGTGTGTGACATCGGGGGGGAGAAGGGAAGAAGAAGAGAAGAAGAAGAGGAGGGACGAGATGGTTGCGGCACCTCTGTTTCTTGCAGGAGGAAACAGAGGAGAGGATGTGTGTGGCATTAGGAGGAGAAGGGAAGAAGAAGAGAAGAAGGGGAGAAGAGGAGAAGAAGAGAAGGGAAAGAAGGAGGGGCTGCAGCTGCGGTTGTGGCGGTGGCAGCGGTAGCTGGAAGAGAAGAAGGAGAAGAAGAAAAGAAGGTGAGGAAGAAGAGAGGAAAGGGAGCTGTGGCTGCAGCTGTGGCAGGGAAAGAAGAAAAGGAAGGAAGAAGGGGAGGAGAGGAAGAAGAGAAGGGAAAGAAGGGGGCTGCGGCTGCGACGATGGCAGTTGCAGCTAGAAGAGAAGAATGAGAGGAAGAAGAGCAGGGGAGGAAAAAGGGGCTGCGGCCACGATTGCGGCTGCGGCAGCGGCGGCTGCGTATGCAGCAGCTATGTCTGCAAAAGAAGAGGAGGAAGAAGGTAGTGCGGTGGAAGGGGCTGCGACTGTGGCAGCGGCAACGGCGGTGGCTATAGCACTGCGGTTGGTTAAGAAAAAGAAAGAATGAGAGTAAGAGAGAGCAGGTGACTGTGCCTCTATGTTCGGCATGAGCTGTAGTTGCGGAGAAAGAAAGAAAACGGGTGCAGAAAATGAAACAGGGAGAGAAGATGGAGTAAAAGTAGAAAAAGGATTCGGGCATACACCTTCGGATCTTCGGATCAAAAATCTTCAAAAGGCAAGTGTTTCGATCATTTCTTTTGCAAGTTTTTTAATCTTTACTATTGCAAGTGTCCTGATCCTTCCTTACTACAATTTAGTCTCTGCATTTGCTTTGAATATAAGGAACTTTAAATTATTCTAGCTTTGCATTTGATATATCTCCTATTTAGACGAAATGATTGGAATCTATGAAACTTTCGAGATTCTGACCTTTCTACCTTGTTATGATTATGATTTCATACAGTGACCTCTGATTTAGACAAAACTTATTTGATCAAATATAAACAGATAAACCTTTCGTTTGATAGCTTACTTTAAGAATTTAGAGTAAGTTTGCCTACCCAAACTTCTGTTTCAAATGAGCCTATAGATTCTACAAAATAGAGATCATAATTTCTGACCTTTCGATACTTAACTACCTATAAGTCCTTGTTGGAAACTCTGATTTATTCAAAGCTTATTTCATTGGAAACTAGACTCGTAGATCTTTCTTTTGATACTAGGTTTGAAAGATTTAGAGTCCAAATGCCTGCACAGTTATCTATTGAATCCGACCTGCTGAATTTTGCAAAATAGTGATTTTGTTTTCTGACCTTTGGTTACTAAACCAATTGTAACTCTTTGTTGGAAACTTCGATTCATACAAAACTTATTTTATATAAAAATAGATTGAAATATCTTTCTAATAATATATTTCCTGAGTAAATTAGAGAACAATTGATAGTTTCAATTATTTGTTCAATATGCCTCTCAAATTCTGTAAAAAAATCGAGCTTTGGTCGATTTCGCATATTCTGGTTTCATTCCTTTGGCAATTGATTTCATTTAGCTTTCTTTGTTCAATTGAGCTTTATATTACTTTGTATCTGTATTGACTCATATAGGCATAGTTATATCCCATCGTTCCACATTTACTTTCAATGTGTGCCTATTCCAGTTTCATTCCTTTGGATATTAAATTCATCTAACCTTCTTATTTGAATTGAGCTATATGTGATTGCTTGGAATCCTTATATACTCTTGCTTTCATTTACTTTCAAATCTGAATACATTTGGGAAAGATTATGCTTGTATCGTATTGTCTCGTAAAGGCACATGTACGTATTGTTGTTCCGCATGTGCTTCCGATATGTGCAAATTTATTATTCAGACTGTCCTTTTGTACTCTGATGTTTGTGGGATATTGTGAACCTTTACCAGAAATAGTGAAGGGAGTAATGCACAAAGCTTGTGATGCTCTGCCGGCCCCCTATGAC
>LVTN01001284.1:1713-15757 GCA_001649415.1 Musa itinerans
AAAATGTTAATGACAATTGCATGTTTTATGAAAATATAACAAAATGTTAGATATAAATCTAATGCTTTTAAGAATAATCGTTGTATGTTTTTAAGAAGCAATAATATGTAATCATGTTGATTTTCGTATTACTTTTCGATTTTGATTGAAGATGCCTTATGTTCAATGAAACCATCCTTAATGTTTTAATAATGTAATGATGACTTGAGATCATGCTTAATGAGTTTGTATTTCAAAGTTATACATGATAATTTTTATGATTATTTGATCTTGATGATTTCCATGATGATATTTGCTATGATGTATGGTTCTCATACAAAAAAACTGGAGCATGCTTATATGAAATCAATCACTTAAAATGTATCACCTAAAAAGAAAAATGTTTGATAAACAAACAAAATGATTTTGAATAAAAATGCTTCATGCCTAATGAAATCATGATTGATGATTTTATTCTATGCATGAGATTTTAAAGTTATACATGATGATTTTTGTGATTTATGGATTATCGATTTTCATGGTAATAAAAGTGGCTTTTTCGGTTATAAGCAAGATGGATGGTTTTTATGACAAAATTTATTTTTCGATCCTAAATGTTGATACATGTTCTTATTTGGAATAAATGAAAAAGGCATACTTCTATGAAATCAATCTTATGAATTGAAACACTAAAAAGAAGAAAGCTTTTTCCTAAAAAATTTCTCTACCTTATCGAATTTTCCAAAAGAGAGATTAATGAATCTATCTATTTTTTTTATGAATCTCTAGAAAATGATTTTGATTTGACAATTTGAATATGAATGAGTTTTATCTTGATTTTTTGAGATTTTTAACTTGAGATTTCTTATACATAAATCAAGATCTTGGTTTTTGATCTCCTATGCTTCTTTTTGTCATTTAATAAAGAGAAAAATTATCCAAATGAATCATGAATATTCCTTCCATATTCATGAATTGATTATAACTTGAAAATCTTTTATGAATCTAGATTTTTCATGATCTCCAAAGAATTATTTTTGTCATTTTATTTAAGAGGAGATTTGTTAAAATGAATAATGGTTTCCCTTAAATTCGTAAAATTTTAACTTGAAAATTCTTTTTATTAATCAAGATTGTCTACTATGATTCTTTCTTTCCACTATTTGTGTTATCCAAAAAGAATCATAATATGTCTATTGATACTCATGATTTATCTTCACGATCTTTGATATTTTATCCTTCATGATATGATTTTTATAATTCCTTATATTCATGAAGTATATCTATTTCTTCTTGATATTCTTTATTATGATGATATGATGTGTATCACAAATGCTTTAAATGATGAATGTTTGGTATCATGATCAAAATATTGATAAATGCTTAAAAATTTTAATGTTTTAGTATCATGTATGATATGCTCATAATGATGATTGATTTATTTTTCGGTATCGTGCATGAAAAATAAAATTGTGCATGTTTTAATTTGAAAATATAATGTTGCACAAATAAGATTGATACTTATCTTTGTCATGTTTCGAAAACCGCTGTAAAGGGAAAAAGAGATACAAAAATGTATTCTTCCCTTCTTTTTGACAGTGACAAAGGGGGAGCAAAACTTGCTAGAAAGCAAATTTGCTAGCTTGCACAAGTCAAGAAGAAGCAAAAATTTGCTAGCTTACAAATTGAATGGAGAAAGCAGTACTATCTTGCCTATCTCAAGAAGCAAAACATGCTAACTTGCATATCTAGCAAAATTACCAAATTTACACTATTATTATTCACCGGAAGATCGTCAGAAGCTCGTCGGAAAAACAATGGACGTACCGGAACTAAAATGCTTAGAATATATCTTAGGAATCATAGTTAGCACATAATTTGAGTTGGAATTGGGAGGTAATCCCATCAACTTTGTTAGGGGCCAATTGGGCCCAAAGTTGGGCTGCTTTGGGCCAGATTCAAGGCCCAATCAGAATGCTAAAAGCCTAGCCGGCGGTGGCACCGCCTAGGGGACTCAGTCTCCCAAGTGGTCTGGGCGGTGGTATCGCCCAGACTGGGTGGTGGTACTGCTGGCAGTAAATGCTGCCAGCGGTGGTACCACCCCTGTCAAGCGGTGGTACCGCCCAGCACAGGCGTTGGTACCACCTGTACCCAGGAAACCCGGGATGAGATATTTTTAGGCTCCAAGTTTGAATCAACTTGAAGTCTATAAATTCCCCTCTCATCCCTGGTTAAAACACATAAGCACAGAGTTTAAAAGTAAAGAAACGCTGTTGTAATCTCTTGAGAAATTTCCTCCTCCACTCTTAAGTTTAGAATTCTGTAAGAGGAGTGTGAGTGCTTGTAAGGGTTGTCTCCTAAACCCGTAAAAAGGAGAAGAGGGGTATAAGAAGGAGGTTGATCTTCACCTATTAAAGGAAGATTGTTAGTGGATGCCGGTGGCCTCGATGGAAGAGGAATCGGCGAAGTGGATGTAGGTCACGACGACCGAACCACTCTAAAACTTAGTTTGCATTTACTTTGAGCAACTTTCTTTTATAGCAAACTGCCTCTCCTCCTTACTGCTTTCAATACGTTTACGAATACGCTTTCGAGTTAACATCTTTACGAAATGGTTTTCGTCGAAATCAGTTTTTATCGTACGAAGGTTTTTTGAACCGACGTAACTTTTTCCGCTGCACTAATTCAACCCCCCCCCCTCTTAGTGCCGACCTCGACTCTTGATCCTAACAAAACTTTCCCTTCGTTATGAGAAGGATACACCCATAGGAGGCTGAAGTGTGCAGCAAGTTCAGCATGTTGCTAGACCTTGCGGGGTGCAATGGGGATTGTATTGACATAGAGTCGTAATCTAGCAAGTGTGTTTGTAGGAGGCAGAACAATGCACAATTTGTTCAGAAGGCGAAGTAGTCCAAAGGGGATGGTGGTCTCCAAAACTTTCAAAGAGAAGGAAGCAAAGAGAGAAGTTGCTCCAACGGGATAGATATCTAGGAGAGATAAGTCCCGGCTCTTCAAAGGGAGAACCAAGTGCAACAGACCGCACATGTCAAGGAGGAGTACCTCGAAAACAACTTCACAAAGCTCAGCGGACCGAGCGAGTGGCGAGAAGTCATCATATGATCTCGCTTGAGATAATACATTAGGGAATGCAATGAGAGATCAAGTGAGGGAGCGATCAAAGACAACACAAATGAAGGCACACTTAGAGTCGATATGGAGATCGGACTCAACAAAGGGCTGACCTATGGAATGGTGGTCAGGAGGGCCACCTTCAACTCAATGCAAAACGAGGAGCGGAGCAACTTAGGTGTAACTTGGCGAAAGTACCCAAGCCACATGAAGGGAGCTGGCATAGAAGATGGAACGTGGAGCTGAGGCACGGAGCTTTCCTTGGATAGAGGTCAAGGACATGAACTCTTGCAGAGGCAAGAGTAGGATCATGTCATTCCATCGGTCCCTCATTTTGATGGAGCGGGCTCATCTTGCATGGTGCCAAAGATAAAGGGAGCTTCGAGGCACATGTACCTTACCTCAGAGATGCATTTGACGGAGGAATTGAGATGACTCAACTTGCAGAGGAAAAGTTGGGTTCAGAAGGCCTTGGCACAGGGCAAAAGGACGCGGGGGTGGGTACTCTTGAATAATATGCCATAGTGTTGCCATTCAAGTTGCCAAGAAGGAAGCTGTATACAGCGCAGATTGGGCTAGTAGGGGTAGAGGCCCAGGATCTAGACAATGGTGCACTAATTTCAGCGAAGTCGGTGTACTTCGGGAGCTACTAGGCGATGGACTGTCTTAGAGCGGTGCTTCATCTAGGTGTGAATTGAGAGCGGGTGAATGAAGGTCGATTGCCAAATGAACAAATACAATCGAAAGTGGAAGAGGCATTGCAATGTGTTGGCAGAGGCCACACATGGAGGGATCGCAATCCGAGTTCATCCCACAAGGATCAGAATGCAATGGAGATGTCACCAGAAGGCGATATGGTGCAGCGGATCGTGGTGGAACAGTTTGTGGCAATGTGATACACACGAATCAATCCCGTGAGGGACTATATCATTTGGAGGTATGATCGGGAGCTATTGGGAGCTCCACTTCGTTGAACAATATGACGGCAATAAGGGCTATGGATTCAATAAGTGAAAGCCATGGTACCGCAGAGACGGGTCTTCCGTGCGTACATCAAATTTTTCATCGGACGAAAGCCTTGGTCATCAGCATATTGGGGCTGTGTACCACCTAGGAAAAAGTTTAAATGCAAGTACCAGTGAGTCCCATAGGAGGGACTTGGTCATGCAAAGGTATGATCAGAATAGCTAGAGAGTTGGACTACTCCAGAGCTCATATTCACTTAAGGGAGCTCGGCAAGTTAACGGATAAGGTCGAGTAAGGAAACGTTGCTACCAATGAAGCTATGGAGAACAGAATCAGTGCGAACCCTGCAATAGTATGGCGGAGGCCATGCGTTAGAGTTACAGTCTATCTTTCCATCGACCAAAGGGGAACTGCTCGGAGAACACAAAGGTGTTGGAGCTATGGGTCGAAAGGGGCGAGGAAGTGACGATGAGTCCAAAGGGACTTAGTTACCCAAAACAAAGCATTTAGTTAGAATAGAGGTAGATTCGAAGGAGTGCCATAGAGGCAAATCTACTGATCATGAAGAAAAGGGATGCAAATGCGAGTTAACGGTTAGTAGGGCCATGGGCATGGTAGCGCCATGGTACCGTAGAGGTGGGACTTCCGTTAGGTCATCGATCCCTTGTTCTCATGGAGGGAGAATGCTTGGTCATGAAAGGGGCCGAGGAGGTGGAGAATGTAGAGGCAAACTCCAAGTACTATGACAAGTCTGAAGGGCAAAGGCCAGGGAACTTCGTAAGACCGATGTCAACGAGCTTTTCATCAAGATAGTCGAAAGTGAAGGACTTCGGGTCATGCAAGAGTGCACGACGAAGGAACGAAGCAGGCAGTACATGGTGTTGTACCTTTGCTACTCTGTGGAGTAGGTGGCAAGGTTGATGGAGAAGATGGTACAATCCTAGAGGCGACCAAAACTACTAGAGACTTACTCCAAGTTGGGGTAAAAACTTCCTACATTCCAGAAGTTCGATGACACTGAGAATGTGAATCCAAGTAACTAACTTAACACAATGAGTGCAAATACTTCAAGTGCTTCAGAAGTGTGAGCAAAGAGCAGGCAAAGGCTAGTAACCAGCTCGATGCATGGAGTACAACCCTCGAGGAGGCGGGCAAAGTCAAGTAACATTTGCCTTTTCAACTCTTAAGAGAATGGGCGAAACTGAGGACCCCAATTCTCTTATCTATCCAGCAAAGGAGCTCCGCAGAGGTTCAATGGCCCTTCGAAAATAATGAAAGATAATAGTTGTCAAATCCTCACCAATGGTGATCAGTGCTACTGAGAGCAGATTATCCACTTCATTTCCCAATAGAATGCCAATCGAAAGCGGAAGTGATGGGAATCTGCTTGGAAGTGACAACTAAGTGAAAGAAGAGTCAATGGGCAAATTTTGTGGAGGAGGGACCCAAAACTTCAAAATGTTTGTGAGGCGATGCTCGATAAACCTCCAACAGGCATCCACCCAATTCAAGCAGCATAAGGCATTTGAGAGACTGGCGCAAAGTAAGGATGGTCTTTTCCTTCATCTAAATGATCCATAGGAACCAACAAGGATTAACACAACTCAGGCAACCCCACACTAGAGCTAGAGTCATTGGCGAGTTGAAGCAACATGGCGGATCAAAAGTTCGACTACTCAACAATAGTAGCAGAGAGCAGCTAGGAGCCAAGAGGAACATTGTAGCTGGAGCAACAGATTGAAGACTCAGCAAAGGCGAGGAGTTATAGTATCGACAAAGTCTTTGACGAGGACGTCGAAGGAATGGGTGGGGGAGAATGTCACAGACAGACTTCTAAATAGGATGTTTGATGTAATACTTATGTATTTCCATGTCTTTTGGTATGTTCATGCTTTGCACAGTATATAGAAGGATGGTCAAAAGCTTAACAGCCCCATTTTAGTGGGTTTGGTGGCCATTTTAGGCTTATAAATAAAGATTGTGTCATGTGGACACTTGTGAGAGATTTTTAATTTATAGTGGACCATTTTGACCCTTTATTATGTAACCGTTCAGAGCTTGTAAAGTCTGTTTGTAATTTGCATTGACTATGAAGTATTTTCTGGAATGTTTGCTTAGGGATCCCGAGTGAGGCACTTTCTCTAACCCATTTTCTCTTTTGTAGGTCCTAAGGGACCATGGGAAGTTTCGGGGAGGCTGACCTTTGCGGACGGTCATGCAAGAGTGCCGTACAACTTAGGCAAAACTAGCTAAGTCCGTGACAGACTTCTAAACAAGATGTTTGATGTAATGCTTATGTATGTCCATGTCTTTTAATTTGTTCATACTTTGCATAGCATATAAAGGGACGGTCGAAGGCTTAACAGCCCTATTTTAGTGGGTTTGGTGGTCGTTTTAGGCTTGTAAATAAATATTTTGTTATATGGACACTTGTGAGAGATTTTCGGTCTGTAGTGGACCATTTTGACCCTATGTTATGCAACCCTTCAGAGTTTGTAAAGTATGTTTGTAATTTGCATTGGCTATGAAGTGTTTTCTGGAATGTTTGCTTGTGGATCCCGAGTGAGACATTTTCTCTAACCTATTTTCTCTTTTGTAGGTCCTAAGAGACCATGGGAGGTTTCAGGGAGGTGTTTGTTTGTAATTTGCATTGGCTATGAAGTATTTTCTGGAATGTTTGCTTGTGGATCCCGAGTGAGGCATTTTCTCTAACCCGTTTTATCTTTTGTAGGTCCTAAGGGACCATGGGAGGTTTCATGGAGGCTGACCTTTGCGGACGGACACGCAAGAGTGTCGCACGACTTAGGCAAAACCAGCTAAGTCCGTGACATAGAGGTAGTGAGCACTTGTTGCATTGTGGTGCAAATTTGTGTGGTGCTGACATTGTGCGGTTCCAGCACTCAAGATCTTTATCATTATGTAGTGCACACACTTATTTACACAAACATCATATGAGATTTTGGAAGTTCTACTTTCGTAAGAGGAGAAAATTTGTATGGAAAAATTCATATGGCTCATTAAACATATCATAAATCCATGATTCAAATCTTATCTCAAGTGAAGAATTAATGGTGAATGATATCAAAATATAGAACTCAATTAAGAAAATCTGAAGAAAAATTTAAAGAGGAACTCATATATCAGAAAAATTTAACATACCTAATTCTCTTCTTATAAAATCAAATTGTTCCTCAATCAAGGGCTTTGTAAAAATATCAGCTAATTGATATTTTGTATCAATAAATTCTAGAGATATGTCATGGTTATTAACATGATCTTGTATAAAGTGATGCCTAATGTCAATATGTTTAGTTCTAGAGTGTTGAATAGGATTTTTCGTTAAACATATTGCACTTGTGTTATCACATTTTATGAGAATATTCTTAAGATAAATTCTATAATCTTCTAATGTATTTTTCATCCATACAACTTGTGCACAGCAGGCACTAGCCGCTATATATTTGGCTTCGGTTGTAGATAGTGCAACCGAGTTTTGTTTCTTGGAAGACCAAGAGATAAGTGCATGACCTAAGAATTGATATATTACGGAAGTTTTTGGATTTTGGATACCATAATCCTATATTAGTGGTTCCTTTAAGATATCTAAAAAATTCTTTTAACTGCTTTAAGATGAGATAGCTTGGGATTAGGTTGAAACCTAGCACAAAGTCATATGCTAAACATGATGTCCAGTCGAGTTACGGTGAGGTATAGTAAACTACCTATCATACCCCTATAAGTTTTTTTATCAAAGCTTTCTCCACTTTCGTCAATGCTAACTTAGTGGAGGTACTCATAGGAGTATTAATAGCTTTTGAACTATCTATGTTAAATCATTTTAGCAAGTCTAATGCATATTTTGTTTGACTAAAAAAGATACCATCACTAAGTTGTTTGATTTGTAAGCCTAAAAAGAAAGTTAGTACCCCTATTAAACTCATTTCAAACTATAAGCTCATACTCTTGGCAAATGATTCACATAAGGATTCATTTGTAGAACCAAAGATAATATCTTCAATATAAATTTGAATAATAAGAAAGTTATTTTTAAATTTTTTAACAAATAATGTAGTATCGACCTTGCATTTAGAGAAATTATTTTGGATAAGAAATGAGCACGGTCTCTCATACCAAGCCCTTGGAGCTTGTTTCAATCCATAGAGAGCTTTAGTCAATTTAAACACATGATTAGGAAAATTATCATTCTCAAATTCGGGAGGTTTTCAGTATAAACTTCTTCGGAAATAAAGCCATTAACAAAAGCACTTTTAACATCCATTTGATATAACTTAAAATTATTACAACTAGCATAGGTAAGGAGCATCTTCATAATCGATACTTTCTTCTTAGTTGAAACCCTTGGCCACTAATCTAGTCTTGTTTCTAACCACGATACCGAATTCATCTTACTTGTTTCTAAAGACTCATTTAGTACTAATAACTAAATGGTCATTTGGCCTTGAAACAAGCTTCCACACCCCATTTCATTCAAATTGGTTCAACTCTTCTTGCATTTCAATAACCCATGAATCATCTTTCAAGACCTTGTCAATGTATTTAGGTTCAATTTGAGAAAGAAAAGTGGCATTGGCACAAAAATTCTTAAGAGAAGAATGAGTTTGAACCCCTTTTGATGTGTCTCTTATGATTAGCTCCTTAGGATGAGCATCTACGTACTTCCATCCCTTGGGTAAGGATGTTTCAGAAGAAGATGCATCCAAATTGCTAATTCGAGGAAGGGTTTCATTTAAGTTTGAAGCATCAAAATTAAGATCATCATCAAAATCATTTTTCTTAAATTAGAAAACTTCATTAAAGACAACACGAGTAAACTCTTCTAAAACCAAGGCTCTTTTATTAAAAACATAAAAGGCTTTTGAAATAGAAGAGTTTCCAAGAAAAATGTCTTTATCGGATTTTGCATCAAACTTTCTTAAGGCATCTTTTTCATTCAAGATAAAACATTTACAGCCAAAACCCTTAAAATATGAAACGTTGGGTTTTTTGTTGTTTCACAATTTATGAGTTTTGGAAAGCAATGGTCTTACTAGAACCCTATTCATGACATAGCAAGCCGTATTAATGGCTTCGACCTAAAAATATTTGGGTAGGCTATGTTCGTTCAATATGGTTCTTGCTATTTCTTGTAAACTTCTATTTTTTTCTTTCTACTACTCTATTTTTTTAGGATTTCTCGGGGTAGAGAAATTATGGTTGTATCCATTAGATTCATAAAAATTTTGAAAATCGTAGTTTTGAAATTCGCCACCATGATCACTCCAAATTGATGAAATCATAAAGTTTTTTTTATTTTGAACAAGTTTACAAAATTTAGATAAATACCTAAAGCAATCACTTTTGTGTGCCAAGAAGTATGTCCAAGCATATCTACTATAATCATCCACAATAACAAAGGCGTATTTGTTACCTCCTAAGCTTGATGTATCAATTGGTCCAAACAAATCCATATGGATCAACTGCAATAGACTAGAGGTGCTTATTTGATTCTTTGGTTTAAAACTATCTTTTATTTGTTTTCTTAGTTGACATGCATCACACACATTATCTTTAAGGAACTTAATTTTAGGAATACCTCTTACAAGTTCTTTAGATGAGATTTGAGATATTAGTTTCATGCTAGCATGACCTAATCTCCTATGCTAAAGCCAAACATCGTCATTCAAACCTGAAAAACATATTTCATTACAAAGATTATCAATGTCAATAGTGTAAATATTATTTTGTTTTAGGACAATCATAGATGTGTTTTTATGTAGTTGTTCAATAATACAAGCACTAGATTCAAATCTAATGATGTATCCTTTACCACACAATTGACTAATGCTCAAAAGATTATGCTTTAAGCCATCAACCAATAATACATCTTCAATCAAAAAGTTAGATTTATTACCTATAGTTCCTTTGCTAATGATTTTACCCTTGTTGTTATCTCTAAATGTGACATACCCTTCGTCTAGGCTAATGAGCTTAGAGAATTGAGATGGATCTCCGGTTATGTGCCTTGAGCATCCACTATTAATGTACTATCTCTTGCTCCTAGATTGTGATGGTAAATATTTCTACAAAAAAGGATGATTTTTAGGTACCCATTTGACCTTGGGTGTCTCAAAAATCGATCGACTTAACTTATCATTTTGCATGGAGTTCTTTATGATTCCTTTAGGAACCCAAATCAATTTGTGTGGACTACATCTATTAAACGGACATTGATGAGCAACATGCTTAAATTTGCAACAAAAGTTGTATTTGTTTCGGGGTGAAATATGCAAAGTTGGGCCTTTAACAAAAATGGTTGGATTTTTATGAGTGTTACTCACAAAGCCAATTCCATCTCTTCTATAAACATGATTATTTCATTCTAGAATCATGTTTAAGGATTTGCTACCTATTTCAAATTTTTCTAAGGTTTCATGTAGTTGCAAAGTTTCCTTTTTAAGTATTTCTAATTCATCACATTTTATGCAAGGAGCTAAACTATCATCATGCTTAATTTTTAGTCTTTCAAAATCACTAACAAGAGAAGCATGCTCTTTTTTCAATAATTTATATTTTTTACTAACTATTTATATTCATCAAATAAATCATGAAAAATATTTAGTAGTTAATCAAAAGATAAATTTGCATCTAATGAACTGCTTACCTCATCTCCGATAGTCATTAGTGCGTAGTGAGCAACTTGCTCAATGTTGGTTGGCTCCTCGTCTTCGGATGCACTTGAATCATTCCAAGTTGCTTTAAGAGTCTTCTTCTTCTTTGGTTGCTTCTTCTTTACTTGGGGGCATTCACTTTTGAAATGTCATAGCTTCTTGCATTCGTAGCATATAACTTATTTTTTCTTGAGTTTAATTTTATTTTTAGTGTCATTTTTAAATTTATTCCTTTTTATGAAATTTTTGAATTTTCTTGTCAAGATTGCCAAGTCATCATCATAGTCCTCATCACTTGAATTTTCTTTCAAGTGGTCTTCATGAGTTCTTAGTGTCATATCCTTCCTGTTCTTTGGAAGGTTGTTCTCAAGCTCTTCATGAGCGTTGTAAGTCGTCTCATAGGTCATTAGTAATCCAATAAGTTCTTCGAGAGGAAAGTTATTTAAATCCTTGGTCTCTTGAATGACTGTTACTTTAGGGTCCCAACTCATTGGAAGGGATCTCAAGATTTTATTAACAAGTTCAAAGTTCAAAAAACATTTGCCAAGAGTTTTTAAGCTATTGACAACATCTGTAAAACGGGTGTACATGTCGACAATAGTTTCGCTTGGCTTCATCTGAAACAATTCATAAGTATAAACTAGAAGATTTATCTTTGACTCTTTTACCCTACTAGTGCCTTCGTGAGTGATTTTTAGTGTGTGCCAAAAATCAAAAGTCATTTCACAATTAGACACTCGATTGAACTCATTTTTATCTAAAGCGCAAAACAAGGCATTCATAGCCTTGGCATTTAAAGCGAAAGTCTTCTTCTCCAACTCATTCCAATTATTCATTGGAAGAAAAGACTTTTGAAAGCCATTTTCCACAATGTTCCAAAACTCAAAATCCAAAGAAATTAGAAAGTTCCTCATTCTAGTCTTCTAATATGTGTAATCCGTCCCATTGAACATGGGTGGATGTGTAATTGAATGACCCTCTTGATTGTCGGTATATGCCAATTGTTAGGATCAAGAGTGGCACTAAGAGGGGGGAGTGAATTAGTGCAGTGGAAAAAGTCATCGATTTTGTAAAATATTCGTTCGTTGAAAACCAATCTTGGAAGGTGCTTAACTTAAAAGTAAATGAAACTAGCTATTAACTTAGAAAGTAATGATAGTAATGAAAAGCAAAATGAGAATGAACACAACAAAATTTATAGTAGTTCATATTGAATCTTAGATTTTGTTAATGAAACCAATTGATAGTATTTATGATTTGATTTATGTTTTGAGTGACGTAGGAAGCTTCAATCAAGGAGAGACAGTTGAAGCAAGAAGAATCATGTTGGGCCAGAGTGGAACATGTTGTTGACTCTCAGATTTTGATGATGAAATCAATTGATGGGTTAATTGATCTAATCCATATTATTGAGTTAAGAGTGCAGGATTAACTACGATAGCTTGAAGACATAAAGCAAGTCTACCGGAGTCAAGTTCGATAGGTGTTCGAGAGTCCACTAAGAGTCCAAAGATTCGTCGGAGATGCTGCCGAAACCAACCAAGAAGAAATCGAGGACTTGTTGGAGTTTTCAGAAGTCCGCCTAAAAGATCGTCGGAGGTTTATAGAGATCACCGAGAAGGCTCGGCTACCCGCTAAACTCGCCACAAGATCAGGAGCCTACTAGGAGTCCGCCAGAAGAAATCCGAGGGTGTTTCGGAAGTCCACCGAAAGATCGCCGAAAAGCTCGCCGGAAGGAAACTCGACGTTGCCGATTAAAAGATTTGCTTAGGACTATGTCTTGATTTCATAGTTTATATGTAATTAGGGTTAGGATTAAAAAATAATCCTATCTCTTGGTTAGGGGCCAATAGGGCCCGAATATGACCTGGTTTGGGCCAGATTTTAAGCCCAACCAGTAAACTATAAGGTCAGGCGATGGCACCGCCAGACTGGGTGGTGGCATCGCCCAGCACCCGAGAATTCGGGCGGTGGTACCCCTGGACTGGGCGGTGGCACCGCCCAACACCCGAGAGGTCCGACGGTGGCACCGCCAGACCCAAGCGGTGGCACCGCCCAGGTCCTGAGAAGGCAAGCAGTAGCATCGCTGCCTCGGGCGGTGACACCGCTAGTACACTATCAGTATTAGATACTAACAGGCGGTGGCATCGCCACTAACAGGCGATGGCACCGCCAGCATCGGGAACCCAAGAGAATTCAAAATTTGGAGCCTAAATTTGAATCCTCTTGGGGCCTATAAATACCCCTCAATTCGCAACTGAGAATACAACTTTTTGAGAAGCAATAGATTGAGATAAAAGCCTTAGCAAAGTCTTTAGCAAGCCTTATTTTCAATTGCTTGAGTGTTCACCTCCTTCCTTTTCGTTCAAAATTTGTAAGAGTGTGAACCACGTGTAAAAGGTTGTAAGAGGGGTATTTGTCCTTCCCTTTCAAAGTGATTTGCTAGTGGAAGTTGGGAGCCTAATCGAAGAAGGCTTCACAAGTGAATGTAGGTCATTTGACCGAACCACTTTAAATTGGTATGTTCCTTGAATGTGTGAGTACTTACCTTTCTGAAGTTGTTATTTACACTCCAGCAAGCTTTCGTTTTCATCTTCTCACTTTACTCAAGTTACTATTGAATTGAAATCTCCTTGCATTTCCGAATTTGTTTTCAAACTTACAAGTTTTAATCCACTGTACTAATTCACCCCCCCTCTAAGTGCCACTCTGATCCTAATAATTGGTATCTGAAAAAGGCTCACTCTCATATTTGGTTTAATACCCAAGAGAGATGGCTTACTCCGGCATGCATGAGAGTCATTCTATTACACGTCTGCCTATGTTTAATGGGTCGGATTATACATATTGGAAGACTCGAATAAGGATCTTCCTCATTTCTATTGATTTCGAGCTTTAGACGATTGTCGAAAATGGATTTCAAAAATCTTCTCTTTTGATGAGCGAATGGGATGAATCAGAGAAGAAGGTTTTTGCTTTAAACGCAAAGGCTATGAATGCCTTGTTTTGTGCATTGGACAAGAATGAATTTAATCATGTTTCAATTTGTGATTCGGCTTTTGATATTTGGAGAACTCTTGAGGTCACTCATGAAGGCACTAGCCGAGTGAAAGAGTCCAAAATCAACATCCTTGTGCACTCTTACGAACTTTTCCGAATGAAACCAAGTGAGTCCATCGGAGACATGTACACCCGGTTTACGGATGTCATCAATGGACTCAAAACTCTTAGTAAAGATTTTACTAACTTTGAACTAGTAAAATCTTAAGATCTCTCCCTAAAAGTTAGGATCCAAAAGTTAC
>LVTN01001284.1:17952-35387 GCA_001649415.1 Musa itinerans
TTGAAAATAATTTTAATAGCCTGAAATTATGAGAAATATGAAGTTTCGTATTTGCTCATGCTTGTAGAGAATAATGATAAGTTCAACGGATAGAACTTATCAGTTTAGGCTTGAATTCAAAGAGACTGAATTCAAATATTTTTATCTTCTCATAATATGGCATATAGAAAGGGGGAGTTATGTTTAACTCCATCATCAATTGATTGTCATTATAAAAAAGGGGGAGATTGTTGAATCTCATATTTTGATGATGAAATCAACTGATGGTTTAATTGATCTAATCCATATTATTGAGTTAAGAGTGCAGGATTAACTACGATAGCTTGAAGACATAAAGCAAGTCTACCGGAGTCAAGTTCGATAGGTGTACGAGAGTCCGTCGAGAGTCCGAAGATTCATTGGAGATGCTGCCGGAACCAACCGAGAAGAAATCGGGGACTTGTCGGAGTTTTCGAAAGTCCACCTAAAAGATCGTTGGAGTTCGCGGAGATCACCGAGAAGGCTTGGCTACTCACTAAACTCGCCACAAGATCAAGAGCCTACTAGGAGTCCGCCGGAAGAAATCCGATGGTGTATCGGAAGTCCACTAGAAGATTGCTAGAAAGCTCAACGAAAAGAAACTCGACATTGCCGGTTAAAAGATCTGCTTAGGACTATGTCTTGATTTCATAGTTTATATATAATTAGGGTTAGGATTAAGAAATAATCCTATATCTTGGTTAGGGGCCAACAGGGCCCGAATATGACATAGTTTGGGTCAGATTTTAAGCCCAACCAGTGAACCATAAGGTTAGGCGGTGGCACCACCGGACTGGGCGGTGGTACCACCGCATTGGGCGGTGGCATCGCCCAACACCCGAGAGGTCCGACGGTGGCACCGCCCAGGTCCCGAGAAGGCAAGCGGTATCATTGCTGCCTCAGGCGGTGACACCGCTAGTACACTGTTAGTATCAGACACTGATAGGCTGTGGCACCGCCAGCATCGGGAACCCAAGAGAATTCAAAATTTGGAGCCCAAATTTGAATCCTCTTGAGGCCTATAAATACCCCTCAATTCTTAGCTGAGAATACAACTTTTTGAGAAGCAATAGATTGAGATAAAAGCCTTAGCAAAGTCTTTAGCAAGCCTTGTTTTCAATTGCTTGAGTGTTCACCTCCTTCCTTTTTGTTGAAAATTTGTAAGAGTGTGAACTACATGTAAAAGGTTGTAAGAGGGGTATTTGTCCTTCCCCTTCAAAGTGTTTGTTAGTGGAAGTTGGGAGCCTCATCGAAGAAGGCTTCACAAGTGGATGTAGGTCATTTGACCAAACCACTTTAAATTGGTGTATTCCTTGAATGTGTGAGTACTTACCTTTCTGAAATTGTTATTTACACTACAGCAAGCTTTCGTTTTCATCTTCTCACTTTACTCAAGTTACTATCGAATTGTTATCTCCTCGCATTTACGAATTTGTTTTCAAACTTACAAGTTTTAATCCGCTGCACTAATTCACCCTCCCCCCTCTTAGTGCCGCTCCGATCCTAACACATATCAGAAGATTGGACATCGAGCCAAAGGATTGGTCGACGTATCGACAGAAGGCTTCGGGCCATTGGTTCAAGCATCAGGCTAAGAAGAGCAAAAATTGCACCAAGTAAATCGAAGTTGCGGAGGTTAACTGGCCGATTGGGCAATAGGCTGCAAGAGAGGTCGATGCGTCGAAGATTCGGAGGAACCGCCGATAAACTAATGACATGTCGAACAACACTTGATTTGCTTTGTAATAATTATCTAGATCGAAGTAAGTTTTATGTGTGCAGGATTAACTATGATAGCAAGGCATAAAGCAAAATGAAGTCCCGGAGTTAAGAACACGATTTCGTTGGGAGTCCGAGAGTTCGTCGAAAGTCCGAACGTTCGTCAGAAGTTCTATCGGAATTGACCAAGAAGTCTAGGAGCTTGCCAAAGAAGCTCGTAGAAACTCACCAAGAAGATCATCGTGAAGTCCAAGAGATTATCGGGAGTCCGCTGGAACATTGCTGAGAGATTGTCGGAAGTTCGTCGGAAGATCGCCGGAAGCTCGCCAGAAGAAACCTAGACTAATCGGACTGGATTTGCTTAGGTATGCCTTAGAATTTGTAGTTAGCACATAATTAGGATTGGAATTGGACTAACCCAATTAGGGGCCGATTGTGCCCATGTATGGACTGTATTGGGCCCAATGAAAGGCCCAAACAGTGACCCAACAAGTGGCACCGTCATGACACAATCTTCAAGATTGTGTCAAGCGGTGGTACTGCCAGTTTGGGCTATGGTACCGCCTAGACACAGTCTCCGAGTGACTGTCAAGCAATGATATTGCTAGTATGGGCAATGGTACTACCCAGTGTCAAAGTGTCAAGCGGTGGTATTGCCAGACTAGCTGGTGGTACCGCCCAGTGTTAGTGTTAGTATCAAACTAGCATTGGCGGTGGTACCGCCAGTACCCTGAAAACCTGGGATGAGATATTTTTAGGCTCCAAGTTTGAATCAACTTAAGGCCTATAAATACCTCTCTCATTCCTAGTTAACAGACATAAGAATTGAGAGTAAAAAAGAAAGAAATACTACTATAATCTTGTGTGAACTCCTCTCTTTCTTCTAAGTGTTAGAATAGTTTAAGAAAGAATTAAATGGGGGTGTAAGGGTTATCTCCTAAACCCAATAAAAGGAGAAAGAGCTGTAAAAGGTGGTTGGTCTTCGTCTATTGAAGGAAGACTGATAGTGGATGTCGGTGGCCTCAACGGAGAAGGAATCGGGAGTAGATGTAGGTCACGATGACCAAACCACTATAAACTCGGTTTGCATTTACTTTGAGCAATTTACTTTTATAGCAAACTGCCTCTCCTCCTTACTATGCTTTTTCTATGCCTATAGTTATACACGCTTTCAAGTTAACATCTTGCGAGATCGGTTTTAATCATACACAAGAGATTTTCCAAAACCAATATTTTTACTAGTGCACTAATTCACCCCGCCCCTCTTAATGTCGACTCGTTCCTAACAGTTGGTATCAGAGCCTCGTTCTTTCTCATTTGGTTTAACACCCAAAGAGAAATGACTCTTTTTGGCTTTCAAGAGGGTCACTCTGTCATTCATCCTCCCTTGTTCAATGGGACGGACTACACACATTAGAAAACTCAAATGAGAGTTTTCTTGCTTTCCTTGGATTTAAATTTATGGAATATTATCGAAAATGGATTTCATAAGTCTTCTCTTCCAATGAACAATTAGAATGAGTTGGAGAAGAAGACTTTCTCTTTAAATGCAAAGGCTATGAATGCCTTGTTTTGTGCCTTGAGCAAAAATGAGTTTAATCAGGTTTCTACTTGCGAAACAGCTTTCGATATTTGGCACACTCTTCAAACCGCACACGAAGGCACTAGTAGAGTAAAAAATTCTAAGATAAATCTTTTAATACATAATTTTAAACTTTTTTGAATGAAGCCAAGCGAAATTGTTGCTGACATGTACACCCGTTTCACGCATATCGTCAATAGTTTAAAAGCTTTTGGCAAATGATTTTCTAATTTTAAACTCATTAACAAGATCTTAAGATCTCTTTCTAAAAATTGGGAATTGAAAATAACGGCAATACAAGAAACAAAGGTTTTTAAATAAATTTTCACTTGAAAAACTTATTAGGTCCTTGATGACCTATGAAATGACTTAAGATATATAAAACGAACATGAGAACAACCTTCCAAAGAAATAGGAAGGATTTGGGACTTAAAACAATTGAAGACCACTCGAGCATAAGCTCAAGTAATGGTGAACTTGAACTCCTTACTATGAAATTTAAAAAGTTCATGAAACAAAAATTAAATAACTAAAATAAAAAGAACGTAACTACTTGCTATGAACACAAGAAAAAGGAAGCACTCTAGGATGAATCGAGCTCATCTTAAGACGAGGAGAAAACCAACAAAAGAGATGTAGCAAACTATGCCTTAACGGCTTTCGACGATGAGGTAACCAAAATCTCTTTAATTTATTTCGAAATTATATGATACTTTTCATTAGTTATTTTTAATTTAGTTTAGAAAAATTATATATAAATATTTTTTTTAAATTGCATGTTTAATGATGTAATAAAAATGTTAAAAAATTAGAATCATGCTAGTAATTTTGAAAATGATAATGGCAATTGCATGTTTTATGAAAATATAATAAAATGTTAATCTAATGCTTGTACACCTAGTAAGATTAATCTTATGTATGTGTTTAAGAAGCAAGAATGTGTATTTTGATGATTTCTATATAGTTTTTCAATTTTGATTGAAGATGCCTTATGTTCAATAAAACCATACTTGATGTTTTAATGAAAATGTTAAGAGGCTTGATATCATGCTTAATGAGTTTATAGTTTGAAATTATGCATGTTATACCTTGAAAACTTGAAACCATGTTTTGGTATTATGCCCAAAGTAATGATGCATAATGATCATGCTTAATTAGTTTATCTTTTGAAATTATGCATGATGATTCTTACGATTTATGGATTATCGATTTTTACCGTAATGAAAGTTGCTTTTTTGGTTATAAACAAGATGGATGGTTTTTATGACAAAATTTATTTTTTGATCCTAAATGTTGATGCATGTTTTTATTTGGTATAAAAAAAGACAAAGGCATGCTTATATGAAACAAAAAACTAAAAAAGAGGAAAGCTTTCTCCTTGAAAAATTTCTCTACTTTATTGATGTTTCAAAAAGGACAGATTAATGAATCTATCTATGTTTCTGTTTGAATCTATTGAAAATAATTTTAATTTGATGATTGAAATTTGAATAAGTTTTATCTTGATTTTTTCAGATTTAAAACTTGAAATCTTTCTATGAATTGAGATCTTTTTCTTCTTGTTTCTTCTTATCATTTACTAAAGAGGAGAATTTTCTAGATGAATCGTGATTTTGATGATTGAATATTTAATGTGCATGAATTGATATCTTGCTCTCCTACTATTCTTTTTGCTATTCACCAAAAGGAAGACTAATTCTAATAAACCATGATATGCTATATGAATTTTATTGTATTCATGAAGTAATAACTCATCACCCAATTAATTCCTCTTGCAATGACAAAGGGGGAGAAATTAATGATGAATGTTTGGTACCAACAATTATGAAGTTATAAATGCTTAAAAAATATTGATTTTGGTATCATGAATGCTTTAGTATCATAGTATCATGTATGATATGCCCATAGAGTTGATTTATTTTTGATATCATACATAAAGTAAGGATGAAATTTAAGGTTTTGAAATTGTGTATGTTTTAATTCAAAACTATAATGATGCACAAACATATTGAAATAAGATTGACACTTTATCTTTGTCATGATTTGAAAATTTATATAAAGAGAAAAGAATTACAACATTATATTCTTCCCTTCTATTTGACAATGACATAGGGGGAGCAAATTTTGCTAGCTTGCTAGCTAACTTGCATACTTCAAGAAGAAGCAAAAAGCTTGCTCATCTCAAAAGATACAAAAATTTTATCAACTTTCATATGTGTAAAATTTGCTAGCTCATAAATTGTAATGAGAAAAACTTACTTGCTTGCTTGCACATCTAAAGAGAAGCAAAAATTTCAAACGTACATATTGCAAAAAGAGGCAAAACTTATTAGTTTGCTCATCTCAAAAGCAAGAAATGCTATCTTGCAATGTCAAGCAAAAGTGCTATCTTGCCTATCTCAAGAAGCAAAACTTGCAACTTACACATTACAAAAGGAAGCAAGAATTGCTAGCTTGTACACTTTAACAAAAAGGCTATCTTGCATTTGCTTACGAAATATTGCAAGCTTACACTTTCTAAAATGATGAGAAAATTTTTTTGCTAGCTTACACTTTCTAAAATGATGAGAAAATTTTTTTGCTAGCTTACACTTTCTAAAATGATGAGAAAATTTTTTTGCTAGCTTGTATGTTGTAAACTTGCTATCTTACTACCTTACATATCTAAAACTTGATAGCTTGCATGTTCTAATATTATGTAGCACTTGCTAAATTTACTAGCTTGCATGATAATAAAACTTGATATTATATTTATAATGTAATGATTTGAACTTGTATGTCCAAACACTTGATAGTTGTACTTCTTTTTGTTGATAATGTTATGCATAATTTTATGATAACATGTTGCTTGGATTTTTTAATCTAAGAGTTCTATCTATATGACATATTGATAGGGGGAGTTTGTTTAAACTCCAGGAGTTTGTTTAAACTCCGTCATCAATTGATTGTCATCATCAAAAAGGGAGAGATTGTTGAATCTCATATTTTGATAATGAAACCAATTGATAGTATTTATGATTTGATCTGCATTATGAGTGACACAGGAAGCTTCGATCAAGGAGAGACAATTGAAGCAGGAAGAATCTTGTTAGGCCAGAGTGGAACATGTTAGAAGATTGGACGTCGAGCCGGAGGATCGGTCGACGTATCGATAGAAGGCTTCAGGCCATGGGTTCGGGCATCGAGCTAAGAAAAGCAGAAATTGTGCCAACTAAATCGGAGTTGTGAAGGTCAACTAGCCGATTGGGCAATAGGCCGCAAGAGAGGACGATGCGCCGAAGATTCGTACGAAGCGTCGATAAACCAATGACATATCGGACAACACTTAATTTGCTTTATAATAATTGTCTAGATTGAAGTAGGTTTTATGTGTACAGGATTAACTATGATAGCAAGGCATAAAGCAAAATAAAGTCCTAGAGTCAAAAACGTGATTTCGTTGGGAGTCCGAGAGTTCATCAAAAGTCCTGACGTTCGTCGGAAGTTCTGCCAGAATTGACCGAGAAGTCCAGGAACTTACGAAAGAAGCTCATCGGAACTCGTCAAGAAGATCGTCATAAAGTCCAAGAGCTTGTCGGGAGTCCATTGGAACATTGCCAAGAGATCGTCGGAAGTTCACCGGAAGATCACCGGAAGCTCGCCGGAAGAAACCTAGACTAATCGAACCGGATTTGCTTAAGTATGCTTTAGAATTCGTAGTTAGCACATAATTAGGATTGAAATTGGGCCAACCCAATTAAGGGCCGATTGGGCCTATGTATGGACTGTGTTGGGCCCAATGAAAGTCCCAAACAATGACTCAATAGGTGGCACCGTCATGGCATAATCTCCAAGACTGTGTTAGGCAATGGTACCACCCAGACACAGTCTCTGAGAGATTGTCAGGCGGTGGTACCGCCCAGTGTCAGAGTGTCAAGCGATGGTACCACCAGACACAGTCTCCGAGAGACTACAAGCGATGGTACCGCCAGATTGGGCGATGGTACCGCCCAGTGTTAGTGTTAATCTCAGACTAGCACTAGCGGTGGTACCGCCAGTACCTTGAAAACCCGGGATGAGATATTTTTATGCTCCAAGTTTAAATCAACTTAAGGCCTATAAATACCCCTCTCATCCTTGGTTAATAGACACAAGAATTGAGAGTGAGAAAGAAAGAAACGCTACTGTAATCTTCTATGAACTCCTCTCCTTCTTCTAAGTGTTAAAATAGTTTGAGAGGGGAGTAAGTGGGAGTGTAAGGGTTATCTCCTAAACCTGGTAAAAGGAGAAAGAGCTATAAAAGGTGGTTGGTCTTCGCCTATTGAAGGAAGGCCAATAGTAGATGCTGGTGGCCTTGACAGAGGAGGAATCGAGAGTGGATGTAGGTCATGACGACCGAACTACTATAAACTCAGTTTGCATTTACTTTAAGCAATTTACTTTTATAACAAACTACCTCTCCTCCTTACTATGCTTTTACTACACCTACGCTCACGTACGCTTTCAAGTTAACATTTTTTGAGATCAGTTTTAATCGTACGAAAGAGATTTTCCGAAACTGACGTTTTTATCGCTGCACTAATTCCCCCCTCTTAGTGTCGACTCGTTCCTAACAGTTTGATCATTGTGACCTATATCTATTTCTGATTCCTCCTCTGTTGAGGTCACTTGTGTCCACTAATTGTTTTCATTCAATGGGCGAAGACAAACTACCCTTTTACAGCTCTCTTCTCCTTTTCGCGGGTTTAGTAGGGAACCCTTACAAGTCTCACACCTCTCTTGACTGATCACAACAATAGAAAGGAAGGATGAGGACTTTTTACATGTTTACAATATTTTCACACCCGAAGACTTTAATATTTTGTTCATACTTTCGTGCCCTTTCATGCAAAAAAGGGTGGGGTATTTATAGGCCCCAATGGCTTCAAAATTGGAGTCAAAAAATATTTTATCCTCATATTTTGGGGTACTGGTGGTACCACTGTCATTATTGGGTGGTACTACCACTTGCAGACTGACATTGGGTGGTCCTACCGCTCAGTTTGGGTGGTACCACCACTTGACAAAGCTTCGGAGATCGAGCTATGGCGGTACCACTGCATGACAAGGCGGTACCACTGCTTAACAGCATTAAATGTTAGCAATACCACCGCTCAATTTAGATGGTACCACCGCCTAAAGCACTTGGGAGACTGAGTCCTAGGCACTGCCACCGTCGGCCATGACTTTAGGTGTTGAATGGGCTATTTAATCTAGCTCAATTCAGCCCTGTTAAGGGCCCAATTGGCCCCTAACTAAGTTCGTGGGATTACCTCCCAATCCTAACTCAACTTAAGGTCTAACTATGATAATTAAGACATTTGAGCAAGCAAACTTTATCCGGTATGTTGATTATTCTCTCGTCAATCTTCCGGCAAACTTCTCGACGAACTTCTAGTGAACTCCCGATGAACTCTGAGTGAACTCCAGACGAACTCTCGACGTACTTCCGACGAACTCTCGGTGAGCTCCCAACAAACTCTCGGAGAGCTTCCGACAAACTTCCGGCACATTGTCCGAATCTTCGACTTATCATCCGATCTTTGATTCCGGCTCAACATCTACTTTATGCCTTACCGCTATTATAGTTAATCTTGTACACTTATCTCAACATATAGATTAGATCAAACAATTTACTAATTAATTTCATCATCAAAATCTAAGATTCAATAATATTCTATGATAAGATCTCAAATCATATTTAACATTATAATTGATAACATATATATCCCTATGTTAGGGATAAAAAAAATTAGTTTCTAAATATATGACCAATGTATAATTCTCCAAATCATAATAATATTGACCAGACATCTATCGGATCACATAGATTAACATAAATAATACTTCAATAAGATAATGAATATCTTTTTTGTATATTATTTTAAATCTAACAAAATCATATATTATTTGAAACCAATAATAATTATGTATTTTTTGATCCATTTCAAATAACTTATTGAAACAGATATTTTCATATAAATTTAGATAAATAAAATGAATAAATACTTATAAAATAAAACATAATTATTTAAATCATATGATTTTTTAAATTATTAATATTCAAATTCTTTTATAATATTTTTTAATAATAAATTCATTATAAATCATGTGAATTATATGTTATCACAAATTACAAAAATATATACTCACTTTTCAAATAACTAGACAGAATTATCATATACTTATCCTAGATTATATATGATTTCTTTATTTAGTCTATAATCCAAAACACTAGTCTAATTAATAGGATATGAAAGAAATTTAAAAACATAAATATCATTTCTATATTTCATCTGAATCAATACCCTTGATAAAATTACTTTTATTTTATTTTTTATTTCTCTTATTTTGCCCTCTCGTTTCTTCTATTCTTCTTTTCTTTCTTTTTTTTTTCTCTCGTTCTCCTTCTTTCCTCCCCACTCTCTCCCTTCTCCCTTCACTTTTTCTTTATTTTCTTTCCCTTCCTCTTCTCACGAGACAACTGTCCCTATCTTCTCTCTCTCTCTCTCTCTCTTCTCCTCCATTGTATATTTCTCTCTTTCTTTCTCTCCCTCAGGCTGCCAAGACGTCTGTTCCCCTCAACAAAGAAACTTCTACTAGAAAAGGGGCGGTGGGAGATTTATTTTTTTTACTTTTTACAATTGATTCGTTAATAATTTTTACATTTACACCACTAAAGTTAATATAATATACACCACTAAAATGTAAATATAATAGACACCAATAAAGTTAGAAGTTGGTCATTAAGTAGTAAAATAAACACTATGTGGATATCAAAGTAAAATAAAAAATACTTTGTCATTACTATTTAATAATAATATGTAGAATCTTAAACTTGACAATGAATAGAATATACTTATCCAAATCAAGATTGAATTTGAGGAACGTAAAGTTACTCGATATTCTATCCACTATTAAATGGGGTACCATGAATCTATGTTGATCAAACTGACTTCAACATTTTTAATCGGAAAAATTCAGATAGAAATTGGTAATTTAACTCTATCCTACTTAGACCTATTTCTATTTTCTTGGGCCTCAAATTTGACCTACGAAAATTTAACATTTTTGTCTCCAAGTCTGGTACATAGATATATCAACTTGCCGACATATATTTTCAAACCAAGAAGTATACCTTAATGCTACACTTTCCCCCTGTGATCCATTACAGCTATAATTTGGAAGCTTCGTTCTTTTTTAAATGCCTATGGCTACAATAATCCATCATCCTTTTCTTTATCAATTATTAATATTAGACTACCATTTATGTTGTTCGTCTTGCTGCATTTATTGTGATTAAAAAGCAATACATGATAAATTGGGCCGGTAGGCCCACTTAGTCTTTGGTATCAACCCAAGCTTTTCATGGGCATTTATGGTTATCTTCGATCACATCTACATCCATAACGTTGAGTGATTCATCGATGTTCATGATTTGAGTAAGTTATATGAAGTTATCAGATTTTTTTTCTCTTTTGCTTTGTTTAAAAGTTCTGTTGATATCTTGGTTTGGCTAGTACCATTTTATTCAACATAAGAAAAGATACAACAAAATATAAATAAAGAGGTTCAAAAAACCAGCTTTGATATCTATTTAAAATAAGTAATTTTTTTTATTTTTGCTGGAAAATATTAGAGTCTCTTGACCGGTTTACTCAAAATATTAACTAGTGGTGACCTATTAATTATTATGTCTAATTTAAAATCTAGAAACAACCAAATTGTATTATATCTTCATATCATGACATCGTAGTCGTTGCAATTAACCAGTCATCAATTCCAGTCATTTGATACATGCTTATTCTTCCCTGTTCAATTAGCTCGTGGGTTGAATCTTTATTTCAACTTATCAGTTCTATTTAGTTTATGTAATAATGTTGGACATGTTGCAAACTTATCAGTACCATTGTGTTTGATGGTGGAAAAGAACAATTTTTGTAATGATGCAAACATTTCAACAACAAAAGTTTTTCAAATTCAAACAAATGAGCCCAAAGACACAAACAATCCATCAAAATGGATCCTTCCAATATAAGAAAAGAAAATTTATTAAAGTACAAAACAAAATTTATACTAACCATCTACTTGGTGAATTCCATGACCCAAGTATCCGCAAACACATGAGCAGCTTTGAATCCCGGAAACCCAGCTTCTATTGCCAAGTCCTTGAACTCCTCCTCACTTCTCTCTCTTCCTCCATTGGTGCAAACTAGCATGTAGAGGTCCAACTGGAAAACAGCTTGGGCTTTTGCAGTTGGCTCCGGCACTATTGGAAGTATGCATTCCACCACAATCACCTTCCCGTTTTCTGTCAATGCTTTCCAACAATTCTTCAATATCTTCACGCAATCTTCATCACTCCAGTCATGAAGAACGCACTGTAACTTTGAAGTTTTTCAGTGTTAGCTCCCAACATATGTATGACAGAAATTTAATTTGATTGTATATGGTTCATTAATGAAGAATAGATACTACTTTTAACAGGATCGAAACTGAACTCCCTGATCAAGGTTTTCACTTTGAAACAAACCTTATGATCATCTTCTTTTCTTTTCAGTTTGACATCTGACTCTTTGTCTTCGGTGTAAAGAACGTTTGTTCTCAATGAGGACTGTTTGTTGTCGAATGAGTTATCTCGTGTCATGATTTTTGAGGTGTAGAGGTAATAAGTCTCCTTCTTTTTCTCAAAAGTATTTTATAAAAATAATATTTTATTTAATAATATATTATTTAAAGGACAAAGTAATTACTTGGAGGATAAGTAATTCAAGTTTGAAAAAAATAAAATTGTAGAAAAAGTCCTTTAAATTTAAAAGTTGGTTGCATAACTAAGGTTAGAGGCTGAGAGTTGGTATTCATGCATGTGTGAGTGTGTATAGATTGAGAATATCAAGAGAGATTTATATATATATTTTATTATTCTGACATAGTAGAGAATCTCAATTTCTTTTCACTATGAATATAATTTTAATTTACACAAAACTAAGTAAATTTTGTGATATCATGTCCGGTCTTTTGCTTCTTACCAGAGGTCTTGCTCTAAAAGAATTCATTATCAATATCAAATGTAGTTATTGATGATTAATTATTTTTTCTCCGTTGAATCATATAATTACTAATAATATAATAAGATCAAGAAAAGGAGTAAAAAAGATTGTATTATACTTTCTAGTTTATAATGTCAATGAGTGTGGGGCGTCCAGTGATTAGAAGACATGACCTTCAAGAAGATGGCATCTCCGTTCGGAACAGCTTCAAACATGTCTCCGCTGATGTGCTCAACTCCTGCAACCAAACCATGCCATGAACGTATAAGATAATACGTCTTCCTAGCTAGGTTGCCGTTTATGATCAAAGAACATGATCATGACGAACCTGGCATGGGTTGAGCACCGGAGATAACATGAGGGAGGTCATAGTTGATGCCCTTGATATGCGGGTGCCTGGAGGTGATCATTTGGAGGGTTGCACCGTCATTGCCACCGACATCGACGAGCCCCTCCATGTCGTCGAAGCCACTGTAGACACGGAGTAGATTCTTGATGATGATGCTGGAGTGGCCCCTCATGCCCTCGTTGAACACCTTGCTGAACCTTGGATCAGAACTCATGTAATCGAACAGGAACATCCCATAGGCAGCCTTCACAGGGATGCCACCCTCCAGGACCGAATCCTTCAAATAGTGCCTGAGATTGATTGTTTTCAGTGTTTTTGCGTTTATGCTTTACGACTACTGAGCCTTCCTCAGCTGCTACCAATCGGTAGGAGAAAAGCTACAGTAAATATTGATAGGATATCTCAAAACAATCCTCGACTTCTAAATTACCATGTATCCACCATGACCTTATCCTGCTGCGTCAAAGCCAAAGCAGCCATGGACACACCATCCTCGTTCTTGGTCAGGTACTTGCAGATGGGAGCCGCGCCGTACTTCCTCGAAGGGCGGCCATCGGCTACGGTTTCGACGGTGCAGTTGACGACACTGTTGGCGGCGAGCAAACGGAGCATTCGGTCCACCATGGTGGCCGCCTGCGGGTTCTCGGTCGGCAGCCGGGCAGCGATGTCAACCGGGCTCAACATGGCGCCCGGAGCGGCCTCGACGATGATGTCGAGTAGCCGCAGCTCGATAGCGGCCTTGAGGGTGAAGGGGAGGGCGCAGCTGCTCGCTAGCTGTAAGGCACACGCGCCTGCCTCCTCCTCCTCGAGCATCAGCTGCTGGATGTTCTTGGTGGATGCCATACCACTGGCTAGCTAGCTAGTTTGCAGAACAAGTGATGGTGGAGTACTATGAGATGGGGAGGAAGACTGGTTGAGCTTGGGGTCGCATAAGAGGGGGTTTCGATCCAGATTTATAGTGTGGAATTCCTCTCCTACAAAGAGGATCGTTACCAATTCACATTAGCTGGACAACAATCCGTAAGCAAAATGACAGTGAAATTAGAGCCATTTGTATGAAGTGAAATATGCATGTTATTTGTGTTTTTGGTATTTCATTTGTCTTTATGCTTATTACTTTTAACGCTACCTAATGCTAATTAACTGTTCATTATCAACTTATAGATACAACTTATGTACTCATGTGTAAAATAAAATGATACTTATCATACAATTATATTTATTTAAAAATGATACAAATAATAATCTTCAATTGAATCCTTGCATAACCATTATATAGAGAGGATGGAATTCATATGAGGAGATGATCCAAAGTGACCTATCAATTTTTTGTCCCTGCTATTTCATATACAATAAAATATTATATTTTCTTTAAAAAAATTAGAGAGGATCCCAAACCATGTGTTTAATGTTTTGCAGTATCAAAGTGATGACTTAGGACTTCACATGCACATCAATCTTATTGTTCTTCTTTTCTAACTCAGATTTCTGTCATCGAGTGAGCATCAAATTTGTCTTATATTTTATTGTTCTAGACTCATGCCAACCATCAATAGATGAGATCATGTGTGTCGACACTATCAAATGCAATTATAGAGTTTGTTGAGATAGATCCATGTGAGTTGAATAGCATTTGCTATTTCTCCTCCACTCGTTTGGAAGAACTCCTAATCTGCCACTTATAGAAAGTTACAATGAAGCGAAAACGATTCAAAGAATATCAAGTGGAAATAATAACAAATAAAAATACATTAATTTATGAGAAATCACATCATTTAACAAAAGATATATCACAGATGGATTAGAGGTATACTAGAGTTTATCATTTGTACTGTACAATGTGGTACGAAGAACATCATTATTGAGTAACAATGAAAATGGGTCCAATTATTCCATGTCTCTACAACTATCTGAACCTCATAAATCAGATTCAGGCTCCTTTAAATCGGATCAGGAAGGAATTCGAGTCGGATAACAATTGCACAACCCTGATTTGGATTTGAGAAATTTGTAAATTGTATATTAGGAAGTGATGAAACTTATAGGTACAACTTATTTACTCGTGTGAAATAAATGGTACAACTTATGTACTCATTGTACAATTATATTTATTTAAAAATGATACAAATAGTAATTTTAAATAAATAGTTGTTAATTATTTATTACACTCCCTCAAACTTTATATGTATATTTTAAATAAATAACTCCTACAAAGAGTTATGGTTTGGTGGGTTGGGCTGCATTAAATGGCTCTACGCCAAGGGGGCATGATCTTTATGTGCCCTTTAGGATGTTTTACAGCAAATGACTTCTTCAATGTTATTTAATTTCTATTTATCTTGAACCGAAAGAACTTTTAAGTAGTTTAAATTGAAGATATTTGAAAGAAATTAAAACTAAAATTTTTAACTAATAATTATTACTCAAAATTAGTATATATCATATCTGACCCAAACTCAATAGAAAGTCGAAAGTGATATAATGTCAGTGTTCCATAAGTTAGGAAAATTTTGGAACAAATAAATTTTGATGTAACATTTATTAAATATTTTAATTCATAATTAATCTACTCGCATAACATTTATCATTATTCAGTAAATTGAATAATTCTTTAAGTGTTCATAATAGAATAGCATATGCATAAAATAATCTTTCAAAATAATGTTTGACTCTCTAGCTTGACATTTAGTCATTTATTGTTCTAAGTCTATAAACGAAGTATTTTTTACGTCACCAATCTCAATAGCACATTAGTTCATCAAACTTATTAAGTGATTAAATTATCAAAATTTAAGATTCAAAAATCTCTCTTTTCGATAATAAAAAATATTTGATGTCAGGACTTAACAAAACTCTCCTTGTCTATGCCATCATAAAAAATATGAGATTTACTTCTTTGAGATCATGAGTCTCAAATTGTATCAAAAATATCTAAAATTTAGCATAAGTTATGATTCATTTGGATAAATATCTTAGCACTTTCAACCTTAAAAGCTGAATATATTATAATTTCTAAGAAATTTGAAGCACGATCAAAGAAAACCAATTATAATTTTCTGTAACAATCAATCTACAATTGCTATGAGGAATAACCTAGTCCACCATAGTTGAACAAAGAATATTGAGTTACGACATCATTTTATTTGAGAATAAATCAATAACAATATGAAATTGGACTATTGAACACGACTAAGCTTGTAGATATTTTAAATTTCTGATCTTTGAAAATGCTTTTAAATTATCGAAAAATTTTAAAATTAGAAATATTAGTATTATGAGGGAGTGTTAAGATGATGCTAATGATCTAAATAATCTAATTATTTTGGAATAGTTTAATTGATTTGTGTTATCTAGTTTAGATATGGTAATGATAAATCTTAATCTATCCAAACATATATGTTGATATATATACCTTTTAAAAAATATTATTATATATTATATAAATATTATTTATATATAATTTATATATTATTGTAGTCGGGATCGAGTTGCTCTCTCTCTCTCCAAAGGATATATATACCTTCCGTGCATGATTCCTTGCTGCATATATATATATATATATATATATACACGCTTAGTTTCATGTGGTAGTATCTAAAAGAAACATATAAACAGCTTGAAATGCTGAGATCTCATTTTCCCTCTGAATAATTCACCTTGTATCTGCTTACATACATTAGGACAGTATCCTGAGTTTCACAAACCATCAAAGAATAAACAGAGTCGATGTCAAAAGTAAATTCAAGAGGGATGACACACAAACAAAAGAAGCAAGTCAAGAAGTTGCCTTTTGCCTGGTATCCTGCCTAGGTTGGAAACACTTGAAAAAGGAGGAAAATTATGTGTTAGCTATAACAATTAGCATGAGCATTGTCACAAAATTACTGGAAGCTGTGATGATAATCTTCTAATCAAGGACCCTCTACTCACTCCGTGATACAAAGAAGTTGTAGCCTGGATGCCCCTCTTAGTGCCAACTCGTTCCTAATAGTTGGTATCAGAGCCTCATTATTCCTCATTATTTTTTATTATTTTAAATTTAAAAGGTTTTGTAAGTATATTGACCACTTGTTCACTTGTCTTGACATGAAGTAGCTCTATTTCTTTATTTTTGACATTATATCTTATAAAATAAAATATTCTGTTGATATACTTTGAACTTTCATGGTAGACTAGAATCTTGGTTAAGGCAATAACTGATTTATTATCAATATAAATCTATGTTGACTTCTCCTATAGCATATGAAGTTCTTAAAGTAATCTTCTTAGTCATATTGTTGAATCTCAGATTTTAATGATGAAATCAATTGATGAGTTTGTGATCTAATTTGTGCCTTGAGTAATGCAGGACTAGCTTCAATAAAGGAGAGGCAAATTTATTAAAGTAGGAAGAATCGGATGTTGGGGCGGAGTGAACATGTCAGAAGATTGGACGTCGAGCTGGAGGATTGGTCGACGTGTCAGTAGAAGGCTTCGTGTCGTGAACTCGGGCATCGGGCCAAAGGATTGGACATTGCACCAAGGAGATCAGAAGTTGCGGGAGTCAACATACCGATTGGGTAATACACCGAAGGCGAGGATGATGCGTCAAAGGATCGAACGAAGAGCCGGAAGAACCAATGACATGTCGGAGAATATATGATTAAGTGCTTTGTAATAATTTGCCTAGATCGAGTTAGTTTAGGTCTAATTGAGTCGG
>LVTN01001284.1:41733-72931 GCA_001649415.1 Musa itinerans
GAACTCCCATGTTTCTTTTTGTTATTTACTAAAAGGGAGATTTGTCAAGATAAATCATGTCATTTAGTATTCATGACTTAATCCTTCATGATCTTTGATATTTTATCTTTTATGATATGATTTTTAAGTATAATTTCTTACATTTATGAAGTGTTTATCTCATTATCTAATTAATATTTCTTGATATTCTTCATGTGATGTTATGAAATTATGCATGAAATACTCATTATATTTTGTTGATGCATACAAATGAGAAGTTATAATCATGCATGGTAAGTTGTAATATAATTTGACATTTTCATACCATCATGATTTGAAATATTTATGATTTGAAATGATGTATGTAATACTATGATTTTTTGATGAAATAATGTGAAAGTCAACAATTATCATTTTTTGAAATGATACCTTATGCCATTAAGAATGATTCTTTATCTTTATCATGATTTAGAAATTGATGTAAGGTAAAAAGAATTACAAAATTGTATTCTTCCCTTCTTTTTGACAATAACATAGGGAGAGCAAATTTTGCTAGCTTGCTAGCTAGTTTGCATACTTCAAGAAGAAGCAAAAAGTTGCTAGTTTTCACATCATAAAGAGAAGCAAAAGGCTTGCTCATCTCAAAAGATGCAAAAATTTTGCCAACTTTAATATGTGTAAAATTTGCTAGCTTGCATGTTTCAAAATTATGTAAAATTTACTAAATTTGTTAGCTTGTAAATTGAATGAAGAAAGAATTGCTAGAAACACAAAAATGCTAACTTTCACGTTTCAAGTAGAGGCAAAAGCATGCTATCTTGCATATCTCAAAAGGTGTAAAAATTTTATGAAAAAAAACTTGCTAGCTTGCATGATGATAAATGAAATGATTTAAAATTATATCTTAAAAACTTGCTAAATGCACTTCTCCTTTTTGTTGATGACAAAGGGGGAGAAATTATGATGATGATCATGCATGGAATGATGTATTAAATTTTGATTCTGCATGATTTTATGTTGCAAATATTCATGTTTAAATTTCCTTTGACTTGAATTCAATTTGAATTCAAGATTATATCAATATGGCATATTGATAGGGGGAGTTTAGTTTAAACTCCATCATCAATTAGTTGTCAATATCAAAAAGGGAGAGATTGTTGAATCTTGGATTTTGATGATGAAATCAATTGATGAGTTTGTGATCTAATCTACGTTTTAAGTAATGCGGGACTAGCTTCGATCAAGGAGAGACAAATTGATTAAAGCAGGGAGAATCGGATGTTGGGCTGGAGTGAACATGTCAGAAGATTGGACGTCGAGCCGGAGGATCGGTCGACGTGTCGGCAGAAGGCTTTGTGTCATGAACTCGGGCATCGGGCCAAAGGATCAGACATTACGCCAAGGAGATCAGAAGTTGCGAGAGTTAACATACCAATTGGGTAATACACAAAAGGAGAGGACATTGCGCTGAAGGATCGGACGAAGCGTTGGAAGAACCAATGACATGTCGGAGAACATATGATTAAGTGCTTTGTAATAATTTGCCTAGATCGAGTTAGTTTAGGTCTAATTAAGTCGGTATTAGGGTGAAACAATGTCAACTCAATTAGGGGCCAATTGAGCCTAAATTAGGAGTGATTTGGGCTTATTGGGAGGCCCATTCAATGACCCAAATGTTGGGGCAAGCGGTGGCACCGCCAGAACAGGTAGTAGAACTGCTTGTAAGTTAGAAAACTTGAAAAACTCGGTCTCCGAGGCTGTCATGCAGTGGTACCGCCCAGTGATAGTGTGTCAGGCAGTGGTACTGCTAGACTGGACGATGGTACCACCCAGTGTCAAGCTACAGGTGGTGGTATCGCCCATACCCCGAAATCTCGAGGATTTAAATTTTGGGCTCCAAATTTGAATCCATTTGGGGCCTATAAATACTCCACTATTTCTTGCTTAGTAAAGTAAGAATGTGAGTTAAAAAGGGGGAAAGAATCTTTGAGTAAAAATTATATTCTCTCTTGAAGAGTAGAGTCCCTTCTTCCTAGTATTTAGAAAGTTCTTCTGAAGGGAGAAGAGAGGTCTAGGCCTAAAAGAGAGGTGTAAAGGTTTTCTCCTGAACCTGTCAAAAGGAGAATTGAGTTGTAAGGGTAGTTGATCTTCGCCCATTGAAGGAAGATCAATAGTAGACACCGGTGGCCTCGACGGAGGAGGAATCGGGAGTGGATGTAGGTCACGATGACCAAACCATTATAAAATATGGTTTGTATTTATTTTGAGTAATTTACTTTCATAGCAAACTTCCTTCTTACTTTGCTTTCATTACGCTTATGAACAAACACACTTTCAAGTCAAACACATTTCTGAAATCAATTTTTATCGAATGAAGAATTTTCAAACTAACGTTTTTATCGCTGCACTAATTCATCCCCCCCCCCCTCCTTAGTGTTGACTCATTCCTAACACATATTATATGACAAACACAAGAAGATGTTGTTATATATTCTACTTCACAACTTGATAGTGCAACGATATGCTATTTTTTTGAAGACCATGTGAATGTAGCTTCACCAAAATAAAAATGAATCTAGTTGTACACTTCCAATCATCGTAGCTTCCAGCCTAATCACTATCACTATATCCAATGATCTCCAACCTTTTAGATAATAAATAAAATATTTTATACTCAATTGTCCCTTTAGTATATCGTAAAATTCTTTTAGCAACATTTAAATGAGATGTATTAGGAGCGTCCATGTATCTATTTATTAAGCTAACTTCAAATAATATATCAAGTCAAGTACATGTTAAATACCTTAAAAATCCAATTAGACTTTTATAATAAGTTGGATTAATGTATTTACCATCATGTTCCTTTGTCAACTTGGTGCCATATTTCACTTGTATATATATGTAGGATGTCAATCTTCCATAGAAAACTTAGTTAGAATCTTCTTTTCATCATTTTCTTATAAGATAAAAATTTCTTTATTATCTTGTATAACTTCAATATTGAGGAAATAAGTTATTAGGCACAAGTTAGCCATCTCAAACTCCTCTTTCATAGAGTGCTTAAAATCTTTAATCATGGAGATATTATTGTCTATAAAAATTAAATCATCTGTATATATGCATATAAATAAGATATGTCATCAAAGTTAAATTTCATACAGAGAGCATGCTCATATGGATATTTAGAAAAAATATTTTAAATAAAATAAGCATCTATCTGAGAATTCCATGCTCACAGGGCTTGTTTATGCCCATAAAGAACTCTCTTTAACTTATATACTTTGTCTTCTTATTCATGAATAATAAAACTAGGGGGTTATTAAACATATACCTCTTCTTCAAGAACTCCATTAAGAAATGTTGAATTGACATTTATTTATATATTTTTTATTTTATTTGAGCTATTAGGAAAATAAGTAATCTTACTGTCTCTAGTCAAGCAACTAGTGTGAATATTTCTTCATAATCAATTCCCTATTGTTGTTTGTATCCCTTTGTAACTAATTATGTCTTGTATTTCTCTATCTCCCCTTGTGCATTTCTTTTTGTTTTGAAGATCTACTTAACACTGATTGCTTGGTGGTCTTCTACAAGTATAATAAGCTTCCATGTATCATTTTTGTTAATAGCTTGAATCTTCTCATTCATAGTTTATTGTCATTTTTCTTCACTATAAGCTTTTTCGAAGGTTAATGGATCATATCCTGCAAAAAGATAAAATAAAGAAAGTTTATCATTGTTAGTATTAACCCTTTGAGTTCAATCATATAGCTCCTGGATTATTCTTGTCTTTCTTACAATCAAACTTGTTAAATCATGTAACCTAGTTGATCTAAGTGATGATTCAAGTAGACTCTTTGATGCTTTCTTATATTATATCATCCTCTTATAAAAATATAGCTTTTTTATGCTGCTCATTATTTTTCCAGTTTCAAATATATTGTTCATCAAACTCAACATCTTTTGATATCATAACTTTGTTTGTGATAGGATTATAGAGTTTATAGCCACTAGAATTCTCAACATAACCTAACAAGATATATTTCTCACTTTTATCCTCAAGTTTTTTTCTCTTTTCTTTTGGTATCTTAGCAAATGCAATACTTTTGAACATTCTCAAATGATAGACTCTTGGTTTCTATAAACTCCATACTTTTTCTAGTGTAATATTATCAATTTGCCTTGTTGGAAACCTGTTAAGCAAATAAACTATACAAGCAACAACATCGCTCGGAACAAGCAACTCTAAAGATAAGAATTGAGCATGACTAATATGATGGGGTAACCTAACTAACATATGATGGAGTAACCTAACTTGCTGCTTCTTTCTAACCTCACTACTTGTGGAATTGAGTGCAAGAAAATAGAATAGAGTATAATTAAGGAGAAGTAACTATTATTGCTGACACAAACAAAACAAATTGAATTGCCAACACTTAATCGATTAACACCTTCCTCACCCGATCCTACTATTGAGAAATATTATAAGTCACCTATTTTTCTTCAGTTGCTTATTCTTCTTTCTTTTAGCATGCATCAGACTATATTAAGTATAGTTCTATTTTCTTTTTTTGAAACACCATTTTGTTGAGGTGTGTCTGATATAGTGAATTGATATAAAATTTTATTATTTCTATAAAAACTTTCAAATACATTTGATATGTATTCACCACTCCTGTTTGTTCTTAAATATTTAATCTTACAATCACTTTGACTTTCAACCAAATTCTTAAATTATTTGAATTTGCTTAATTTTTTTTCTTTTCCTTTAATATGTAAACTCAAGTTTTGCCACTATTATCATTAATAAAGATAAGAAAATACATGCTTTCTCCAAGTTATATTAGATTGATAGGGTCGCAAACATGTACTAGATCAAGTTAATGCCATACTCTTTTTGTTCTTCTGACTTTAAAATGCTTTCTTTTTTGCTTGCCCATGACACATACTTCACAAAATTTTGATAGATGATCAATTCTTGGCATTCCTATCACCATGTTAAATTTATTTAGAAGTTTTAAAGCCTCAAAATTTAAGTAAGCATATCTAAGATATATATAGAAATATCCTCAATATCAATTTTAAAATAATTTAACCAATAAAAAATACATAAATGTAAAGGAAACATTCTATTCTTTGTCATTTTCACATGTGAGATTAATATTTTATTCTTATTATGAATTGAAAGAGCCCTATCTTTTATTTCAATATTATAACCTTTTTCAAGTAATTATCCCAATCTCATAATATTATTTTTTATATCAGGAACATAATAAATATCTGAAATACATAATGTTTTGCCATTATTGAGTTTAAATATTTTTTTACTTTTACGTCTTACTGGTCTTTAAGATAAATCACCAAATGTAATGTTCTTGGAATAACTTATATCTATTTTCGAAAATAGTTCTTTAATGCCACATATATGATTTGAAGCTCCTATATCTAGATACCAATCAAAGGTTAATCTTCTTTCAAATTATCATAAGTCATTAGCAAAATATAATTTTCATTCTTTTCTTTCTCAATAAAATTTGTTTTATCACCTTGATTGTTATGATTATAATAATATTCAAAGAAGTATAATCCATACCTTTTGTAAATATAGAATTATATTTCAAATCTTTTAAAATTTCTGTCATGTCCATAACCTCGGCCATGTCCTCAATCATAACCTCAGCCTGTTTAGCTAGAATTTTCTTCATCATTTTCATTGTTTTGAGATTCTTGATTGGTCTAATTTCTGTCACCTCTTCCTCTTTGTCCATAACCTCTTCCGCTTTGAGAATTTGATTCACCCTTGTATTCAAGAGTAAGCTTGGTTTGTAGTTCCTACTCTATAGATTTTTTTTCTCCTCTTTTTATAAGCTTTTATTCATGAACTTGAAAAGAAACTCATTAATTGTTCTAAATATATTTGTTCCAAATCTTTAGACCATACAATCACTATAGCAATAAAATCAAACTTTGGATTTAGAGATCTTATTATTTTTTCTATTACTTTTTGGTTACTTATTTGTTCACCATTTTGTCTCATTTGATGAATAATAGAAATAGCTTTTGAAAAGTAATCAGAAATAGATTTGGAAGCACCTTGCTATAATTTTTCAAACTTAGCTCATAAAACTTGTAGACGAAGTTTTTTTACCATATCCATACCATCATATACTTTTAAAACATTTCCCAAGTATTTTTTGAAGTATTTACTAGAGTGATAATCTCGAATATTGTATTATCAAGCCCTTAGTAGATCGTGAAGAAAGATTTTTTCTCCTTCTTTCTTCTATCATTAAGTTATTTTCTTGCTTTTATATTCATTGCTCTTACTAGACTTTATTCAACAAATCTATTTTCTACAAACCCTCATACATCTTGAGAGCCTAGAAGAACCTTCATTTTGATGCACCATATATCATAATTTTCTTTTATCAATCTAAAGATCTGATGTTTGGATGATGCTTGGAGAAGAGGCTATAGATTAACTTGAGCTCTGATACTAAATATTAAAAATAGATAGGAAGAAGAGATAAGGCTATCACACAAAGGAAGAGTAGAACAAGGCAAAATATTCTATCTTTCAATCAAAACTCTTTACAACTTCAAAGACTCTATGTTTGATGACACAATATATGTGGTTTATATAGTCTTCATAGATATATTACATTAATTTTATTTAAAATGAATCATTTTTTTCAAGAAATCCTTTCAAGAACCAATAGTCAATTTAGTTTATCCTTCTGTGTTTCTCCTCTTGATGAAATAAATCTCCCTCCCGATATAATGAACCTCTTTATGTTCTAACATAATCTAGATTTATCTCCAGCAGGACTTCTTGAACCCCTTTTTTTATCTCTTCCTCCTCCGATTGTCAAATCACTTTTTACTTTTTAGCTTGATTTTCTGACACATTTTTCTCAACTAGTACAGAGATGCCTTAACATCTTCCATAAAGATTTCATCACTTTCATAGAATATAGTGTCAACAAGATGTTTATACGTAGAAGGAAAAGAATATAACAAAATCAAATCTTGATCCTCATCATCAATTTTCACATCAATATTCTTCAGCCCATAATTATCTTATTGAATTCATCACTGTGATTTTTAATTTGCACACATTCTGTAACTCAAAGCTTGTCCAAATATTGTTTCAAATAAGGCCGATTAGTGAGGGTTTTCATCACGTACAGACTCTAGCTTAAGCCACAAAGAACTAACTAATGTCTCATATGTAACCTCTCGTAACACCTCATTTGATAGCGTTGTTTACCCGCTAGAGGAGATCGTCATTCTCATCATTAGTTAAAATGGTTGACAAAGTCTCTCTACCCTTTAACACCTTAAGTAGACCTTGCCCAACTAATAAGGCACGCATCTTCACCCCTTAAAAGTTGAATTCATTCTTATAATCGAATTTCTCAATTTCAAATTTTACCACCATAATATACAAATCTCAAATCAAAATCGAGTACTCTGATTTCACTTGTTTTGATGGATCCCTAGAAATTTAAGAAATAGCAAAAAAGAAACAAAAGAAACAGAGAACACAAAGAACTTAGATGGTTGCACCTACATCTCCAATAAAAAATGAGAAGAATTCTGAACGTCATAGAGTACAAAAAAAAATGTTTAAACACTCACAAAGCTCAAACCTCAATTACACCCAAGTATTTTAACTAAGAAGAGCCAAAGTTACAATAGACCCCACAATATAGTTGAGTTTTGGAACATGACAAATGAGAGAATTGAGGCCTCTATTTATAGACTGCAAGGGAGGCATTTATCTACTATGCTTTAGATGTGAAACTAAAGTCTCAACTTAAATCAGTCAACATTACCAATAATCATGACCAATGAATAAAAACATTAAATTGAAAGTCTGGATAAAATGAATTTCTAAGAAAAAAATAATCACATGAAGAAAATGAAGAATCATAAGACTTAATTACCTGAGATGTTTGTACCCATAAGAAATCATATAGTCATCCATAAATAGTAACGGAACACTTTGCAACGTTACTTCCTGTGTAATATGAATTGCTATCTCTTTATTACTTATAGTAATAAAAGATTTCATTTTATATGAAAAAGGCTCGTATCAATAATTATGATACAATTTCTCACCGTCATTCATTGGCAACAAAAAAAATTATATCAATAATTATGATCTTAGATATGACTAATTCCTTGCTTTCTTGTTCTCTAATCTCACTATCTTGTTCATTACATGTACGGTGACGGGGATAGTTAAATTGTACGAAGACACGTCACATATGCTAGAAAGATTTCTTCGCAACTGCACCGAACAACAGGACTCAGCACCACAACACGCGTGGTTCCCACCGAGGCTGACCATCGTGCATGCGATACCTCGTAAAGTTCACATCTCAATTTCGGTAGGTTCTTCTTAATGTCTCCAGCAACAACAAAAAAAAAAAAAACACTCACTTTTCTTTTACATTAACTGTGAATTAGGATGTTGTGCACAACTAGATTACCAGTCATCAACTCCAAGCATTTGATGCATGCTTATCCTTCCCTGTTTAATTAGCTCGTGGGTGGAACCTTTATTTCAACTTTCAAGCATTATTTTGTTTGTGCAATAATGTTGGACATCTCACCAACTTATCAATAACATAGTTTGATGGTGGCAAAAGGACAATTTTTGTAATGACGCAAACATGAGTTCACCAACAAAAGCTTTAAAATTCAAGCCCAAAAATACAAATAATCCATTAATATGGATCCTTTCGATATGCGATAAGAAAATTTATTTCTTGGAACGTCAAGCACAAAACACAATTTATACATACCATCTACTTGCTGAATTCCATGAGCCAATTAGTATCTGCAGACACATAAGCAACTTTGAATCCGGAAAACCCAGCTTCTATTGCCAAGTCCTTTAACTCGTCACTTCTCTCTCTTCCTCCAATGGTGCAAACTAGCATTTAGATGTCTAACTGGAAGACAGATTGGGCTTTTGCAGTTGGTTACGGCACTATTGGAAGTAGAAATTCCACCACAATCACCTTCCCGTTTTCTGTCAATGCTTTCCAACAATTCTTCAATATCTTCACACAATCTTCATCACTACAGTCATGAAGAACCCACTGCAACTTTGAACTTTTCCGTTGTCTCCCAACATATATATGACAAATTTAAGTTGGCTATATATGGTTCATTAATGAAGATTAGATATTTCTTTTAGCAGGAATTGAACTGTAATCCCTGATCAAGGTTTTCATTTTGAAACAAAACTTACGATACTAGCCGACGACCACTTAGTGTCAATCTGTGAAATAGCTAAGTTTGGAGAATTAGATGGTTCATGGTTGACTACATCTGTCAAAGTTTGAAGAATTTTTTTATTAGGGTTAGTGCATGAGTGAGTGTGTTCTAGGTTTGAGTTTGAGTAAATCAAGAGAGATTTTTTTATATTTTTTATTATTTAGATAATTTCAATTTCTTTTCACCATGAGTATAATTTTGATTTATGGAGAATTTCGATTTCGTTTGTTTCTTAGGATCACAGAGGTCTGGCTCTACAAAAGTTTATTATCAATATCAAATATAATAATTGATGATTAATTATTTTTTCTCGATTGAAGCATATAGTTACTAATAATTAACAAGATAAAAAAAATAATAAAGATTGCAATTTAGAGTTTATAATGTCAAAGAGTGCGGGGGCATCAAGTGATTAGAAGACATGACCTTCAAAAAGACACCTCCGGCTCGGAACAGTTTCAAATATGTCACCGCTGACATGCTCAACACCTACAACCAAACCATTGTATGAACATATAAAATAATACTTCTTCCAAGCTAGGTTGCTTACGATCAAAGAAAAAGATCAAAGCAGACCTTGTAATATTTTTTATTTTCGAAAATTTATTTATAAAGATTTATTTGTAAATTGGAGAACCTATATGTAAATATAAAAATTTCAGTGATTAAATTGTTAAATTATTAAAAAATAAAAAATAGTAATTTTATTCTACCGCCTCCCACACATTTAGGAAACAAAGGAGGAGATATAGAGTGTCGGAGAGGCTAAGGAAAGAAGAGAAGAAGAAGAAGAGGAGAAGAAGAGAAGAAGAAGAAGAAGAGGGAGACGAGAGGGAAGAGGGAGTTAGCTAGGGCTACAGCTAGGAGAGAAGAGGAAGAAGAGAAGAAGAGAAGAAGAATAAGAGAATATTTAAAAGGGAATGTTAGGTCTAAGGTTTAGAGCCACAGGAATATCCAAGAAAAATGTTTTCACCGGATTTTACATTATATGTTCCTAAGGCATCCTTTTCATTTAAAATAAAATATTTACAACCAAAAACTTTAAAATATAGAATATTAAGTCTTTTATTGTTTCATAATTCATAAGAAGTTTTAGAGAATAGTGGTCTTATAAGAACACTGTTCATGACATAACATACCGTGTTAACGGTCTCGGCCCAAAAATATTTGAGTAAGCTATGTTCATTAAGTATGGTTTTTGCTACTCTTGTAAACTCCTATTTTTTCTCTCAACAACTCCATTTTGTTACGGATTTCTTGAAGTAGAGAAATTATGGTCACACCCATTTGAATCATAAAAATTATGGTTTTTAAATTTACTACCATGATCACTACGAATAGAGGAAATCATAAAACCCTTTTCATTTTGAACTTATTTTCGAAACTTCATAAATCATTTAAAGTAATCAATTTTATATGCCAAGAAGTATGTCCAAGTATATCTACTATAATCATCATCAACTATAAAAGCATATTTACTATCTCATAGACTTATGATATCAATTGGTTTATATAAATTCATATAAATTAATTAATTTTTAGATTTAAAGCTACTCTTTATTTGTTTACCTAGTTGGCATGCATCATAAACTTTATCTTTGACAAATTTAATTCTAGACATGTCTCTTACAAGTTCTTTAATTATAATTTATGAAATTAATTTCATACTTGCATGACCTAATCTCCTAAGCTAAAGCTATATATTATCGTTTAAAATTAAAAAATAAATTTCATCACAAAATTCATCAAGATTAATAGGATACGCATAATTAGCCCTTAAGGCAATCATAGATTTATTTTTGCATAGTATCTCTATAATGTAAGTATTAGATTCAAATTTGATGTTATATCTCTTACCACACAATTGACTAATGTTTAGTAAGTTGTGTTTTAAACCATCTACTAATATAATATCTTCAATCAAGAGGTTTGATTTGTTACCTATATTTCTTTTGCCAATAATTTTTTTTATTTTTGTCTCCGAAAGTAACATATCCTTCGTCATAGTTAGTAAGCTTAGAGAAATGTGTTGGATCTTCGGTCATGTGCCTTGAGCATCTATTATCAAGATACTATCTCTTGCGCCTAGCTTTCGATTGTAAATATATCTAGAAGAAAGGGGGTTTGGTTTAAGTACTCATTTAACTTTGGGTCCTTCATGATTAGATCTATCTATCTTAACTATTGGCATTAAGTTATTTATGGTTCCTTTATGAACCCAAATAATTTATTCGAGCTATATTTTTTGAATGGATATTTATAGGCATAATGACCACATCTACCATAAAAACTACATTTATCTTAGGGGAAACATCTAATGTGGGTCCTTTAACAAATATAGTTGACTTTTGTTGAATGTTACTACTCATAAAGTCAATTCCTTCATTTCTATATACAAGACATTTGTTAGCTAGAATTATATTTAATAATTTATTTTTAATTTTAATTTTTTAAATATTTATTGTAATAACATATTTTCATTTTTGATTGAGTCTAACTCTTCATATTTAATGCAAGAAGTTAACATGTAATTATCATACTCATTTTTTAATTTATCAAATTTATTAGAGAGAGAAATATGATTCTTTTTTAATAATTTATATTTCTTATCAACTAATATGAATTCATTAAAGAAATCATGAAATACATTAAGTAATTCATCATAAGTTAAAAGAGGTTTCAATTGAGTCACGTACCTCATCGTTGAGAGCTATCAAAGCATACTTTGTCACTTCGTCTTCATTGGTTTGCTCTTCATCTTCTGATGTACTTGATTTGTTCCAAGTCGCCTTAAGTGTTTTCTTCTTCTTTTGTGATAGTAGCTCCTTTTTTAGTTGTGGACACTTAGTTTTGAAGTATCATAGCTTCTTGCATTTAGAGTATATAATTGACCCTTTTTATATTCGTTTTTGTTCTTAGAGTCTTGTTTTACAATATTTATTTTGTTCCTTTTTATGAACTTTTAAAATTTTCTTGTGAGGAGTGCCAAGTCATCATCATTACTTGAGCTTTCACTTGAGTGGTCTTCTTTGGTTCTAAGTGTCATATCCTTCTTATTTTTTAGAAAGTTGTTCTCATGTTCATCATATGTCTTGCAAGTCATTTCATAGATCATTAATAATCCTATAAGTTCTTTACGAGGAAAATTGTTCAAGTCCTTTATATCTTGAATTGTAGTTACCTTTAGATCCCAACATTTTGGAAGATATCTTAGAATTTTGTTAACAAGTTCAAAATTAGTAAAACATTTACCAAGAGCTTTCAAACCATTAACAACATCCATAAAACAGGTGTATATGTCACCAATGGTTTCACTTAGCTTCATTCTAAACAACTCATAACTATGCACAAATAGATTAATCTTAGATTCTTTAACTCTACTTGTGCTTTCTATTAGGATCAAGAATAGCACTAAGAGGGGGGGAGGGGGGGTGAATTAGTGTAGTGGAAATATTACGTCGGTTTAAAAATCTTCGTACGATAAAAATATAGATTCTAACAAAAACTATTTCATTTTTCTTGAATGAGTAGAGAAAAGGGGATTGGATAGTTTGTAATAAAGTAAAGTTGAATGCAGTAAAGAGATTAAGCAATAAGAAATGAACACACTAGAATTTATAGTGGTTCGGTCGTTGTGACCTACATCTACTTTCGATTCCTCCATCGTTAAGGTCACCGGCGTCCACTAATGGTCTTCCTTCAATAGGTAAAGACCAACTACCTCTTTACAGCGTTTTCTCCCTTTTACGGGTTTAAGAGATAAACCTTACAAGCCTCACACCTCTTCTTGGATGATTACAAAGCTAAAGAGAGGGAGGAGGAGGACTCTTCTCACTTTTACAACACCTTTAACACCCTAACACTTAGAGTTTTTTTTTTTCACACTTTGATTGCACTTTGTTACCCTTTCATGCAGAAAAGGGTAGGGTATTTATAGGCCTCAATAGCTTCAAAATTAGAGCCAAAAAGTGTCTTATCTCGAATGTTCGGGATACTGGCAGTACCACCGCTAGTACTAAGTGGTACCATCGCCTGACACTCTAACACTAGGTGATACCACAGCCCAGTCTAGCAATACCACCACTTGACAAAGTCTCGGATACTAAGCTCTAGCAATACCATCACTGTTGAATCTCGGATTTTGATGATGAAGTCAATTGTAATTTATTTGATCTAATCTATATGTTGAGAAAAGTGTGTAGGACTAACTACGATGGCAGTAAGATATGAAGCAGGCGTTTTGCCGGAGTCAAGATTGAGATCACGTTAGGAGTTCGAGAGTTCGTCGGAAGTCCGGACGTTCGTCAGAAGTTCTGCGGGAACCAACCGAGAAGTCCAGGAGCTTGCCATAGAAGCTCGTCGGAACTTGCCAAGAAGATCGTCGTAAAGTCCAGGAGCTTGCCGGGAGTCAACCGGAGCATCGCTGAGAGTTCGTCGGATGTTCGCCGGAAGTACGCCGGAAGAGCAATTGACGCACCAGAACATGAAATGCATTAATAATATCTTAATTATTGTAGTTAGAGTGTAGATTAAGTTAGGATTGGGAGGTAATCCCACTAACTTAATTAGGGACCAACTGGGCCCTTAACAGGGGTAAATTGGGTCGAATGGAACAGCCCATTCAGCCCTTGAATTCCTGGCCGATGGTGGCACCACCTGGGAGACTCGGTCTCCCAAGAATTCTGGGTGGTGGTACCGACCCTATCAGGTGGTGGTACTGCCAGAGCTCAGTCTCCGAGCTCTGTCAGGTGGTAGTACCGCCCAGTGTCAGGTGTCAAGTGGTAGTATCGCCCAATAATGGCGATGGTACCGCCAGGACCCAGAAAATCTAGGATGAGACACTTCTTGGCTCCATTTTTGAAAGTCATTGGGGTCTATAAATATCCCACCATTTTCTGCATGAAAAGGAATGAAAACTTAATATATTCTTGAGTCTTTGAAGTGTTAAAGAGTTGTAAAATTGCTAGAGTTCTCCTCCTCCCTTTCTAAGTATTGAGATCATTCAAGAGAGGAGTGAAACTTGTAAGGGTTGTCTCCTAAGCCCGGCACAAGGAGAAAAGCTGTAAAAGGTGGTTGGCCTTCACCTATTGAAAGAAGGCCTCCAGTTGATGCCGGTGACCTCGTCGGAGGAGGAAGCCAAAAGTGGATGTTGGTCACGTTGACCAAACTACTCTAAATCTTGATTTGTATTTACTTTGAACAACTTTCTTTTATAGCAAACTGCCTCTCCTCCTTACTATACTTTAACTACGTCTACATATGCTTTCACGTAAACATCTTCTGAGATCGGCTTTAATCGTACGAAGACTTTACGAAACTAACATTTTTCATTTATGCAATTTACATTGCTGCAAATCACCTTAGTCTTCTCTTGCACTTTCATGAAAGGTTTCAAATTCAAATTCAAATTCCTTCCCAAATGGATTAAATTGAAACCATTCTCGTTGGAATCGATTTTAATTGAAATAAGTTTTTGAAATAGCGAAAGTTTTCCACTGCACTAATTTACCCCCTCTCTTAGTACCACTCTTAATCCTAACAATCACCTGACAGGGCAATACCATCGCCCAGACCACCTGGGAGACTATTCCTTGGGTGGTTCCACCACCCCAGGCAGTGCCATCGCCAAACAGGGTCCAACAACCTAGTTAGGCCTTGAATCCGACCCAAACCAATCCAACTACGGGCCCAGTTGGCCCTTAATAGGGTTAATGGGATTACCTCCCAAACCTAATCCTAATTATATACTAACTACGATTTTTAAGGCATACACTAAACAAAACAAGCCCGGTAAGTCTAAGTTTCTTTCGGTGAGCTTCTAGCGATCTTTCGGTGGACTACTGACAATCTCTCGATAATCTTCTAACGAACTTCCAGCAAGCTCCTAGACTTCACAACGATCTTCTTGGAAAGTTTCGATGAGCTTCTTCCCGATCAATTCCAACAGCATTTCTAACGAACCTCTGGACTTTCGACAAACTCTCGAACTCTCAATGAAATCTTGATCTTAACTCCGGCACTTCATTTTGCTTTATGCCTTGATCGCTATCGTAGTTAATTTTGCACACTTTTCTCAATATATAGATTTTATTAAATAATTTACCAATTGATTTCATCATCAAAATTCGAGATTCAACAATCTCCCCCTTTTTGATGATGAGTTAGGAATGTTAATTTGTCCAAATGCATGAATTTGTTGTATTTCTCTTCCGAACTTCACGTATTTCTTGAATGGAGCTTTTATGAGTCTATGTCATATCAAGTTTACTTTATACCCTTGCTCCATCATTTTTAATACATGGAATTAATTGACAAATGTATCTCTCACGGGATTATCTCTTATGAATTTTTAATGAGAAATGATTTTGATGTGAGGCTCCTCTCATTATGAAGATTAATTCTCAAAATTTCTTTTATCCTTCATATGATGATTTTTTCATATGAATTCTTTCTTAATGAAGTAAGAATTTTTATGATAAGATGAACACTTGCAAGAATGAGGATTTGATTTCACATGAATATTTTGATCCTTGTGAAAATTGAAGCATGATTTAATGAAACTCTTTTTAACTTCATTCAAAGTTAATTCTCAATGGATTTTCCTCCTTTCTTTCCTTCTTGATGCAAAGTTTTGATGATAAATAAAAGGGAAGAAGTTAATGAAAGCTATCTCCTTAATATTGAGAACTTTTGAATGATATCATGTCATGAATGCTTAAAATATGATTGGTATGATTTTTTTTTGTGTGACATGAATTTTTACCACACTTGCATATATTGTTGAATCACTCTCCTTTTTGTTAATGACACAGAGGGAGAAATAATACCAAAATGTGGTAAATTGATGATAAATGTATACAATTTTACACTTGAAATATTTGCATGATAAGATATATAGAGCTTAACTTGCAATTTTACAAATTGATATCTTGCCATAGAATGATGAATTGCTATGTTTGTCATCCTTCATATTTGAAATATCATACTGGAAAATGGATGTCATGCCTTGACATCATTTTGAGAATGTTAGATCATGAAAGGAATCATGATGTGTGTATTGATAATTTTAAATGAACTTAACTTATCAATATGTCTCTTGAATTCAAAGGCCTTTGAATTCAAGAATGTCTTTTCTCAAGTATGGCATATAGATAGGAGTTAATGTTAACTCCGTCATCAATTGATTGTCATCATTAAAAAGGGAGAGATTGTTGAATCTCGGATTTTGATGATGAAGTCAATTATAATTTGTTTGATCAAATCTATATGTTGAGAAAAGTGTGCAGGATTAACTACAATAGTAGTAAGATATGAAGCAGGCATTGTGTCGGAGTCAAGATCGAGATCACGCTGGGAGTTCGAGAGTTCGTCGGAAGTCCGGACGTTCGTCGAAAGTTCTGCGAGAACCAACCGAGAAGTCCAAGAGCTTGCCATAGAAGCTCATCGGAACTCCCCAAGAAGATCGTCGCAAAGTCTAGGAGCTTGCCGGGAGTCCGCCGGAGCATCGCCGAGAGTTCGTCGGATGTTTGCCGGAAGTACGCCGAAAGCTCGCTAGAAGAGCGATTGACGCAGCAGAACATGAAATGCAATAATCATATCTTAATTATTGTAGTTAGAGTGTAGATTAAGTTAGGATTGGGAGGTAATCCCAGTAACTTAATTAGGGGCCAATTGGGCTCTTAATAGGGGTAAATTGGGCTGAATGGAGCAGCCCATTCAGCCCTTGAATTCCTGGCCGGCGGTGGCACCGCTTGGTAGACTTGGTCTCCTAGGGATTCTAGGCAGTGGTACCGCCCCTATCAGGCGGTGGTACCACTAGAGCTCGGTCTATGTCAAGTGTCAGGTGGTACCGCCAAGACCCCGAAAATCCGGGATAAGACACTTCTTGGCTCTATTTTTGAAAGTCATTGGGGTCTATAAATACCTCACCCTTTTCTGCATGAAAGGGAATGAAAACTTGATATATTCTTAAGTATTTGAAGTGTTAAAGAGTTGTAAAAGTGCTAAAGATCTCCTCCTCCCTTTCTAAGTGTTGAGATCATTCAAGAGAGGAGTGAAACTTGTAAGGGTTGTCTCCTAAGCCCAGCAAAAGGAGAAAAGCTGTAAAAGGTGGTTGGCCTTCGCCTATTAAAGGAAGGCCTTTAGTGGACGCCGGTGACCTCGTCGGAGGAGAAAGCCGAAAGTGGATGTAGGTCACATTGACCGAACCACTCTAAAACTCGGTTTGAATTTACTTTGAGCAACTTTCTTTTATAGCAAACTGCCTCTCCTCCTTACTGTGCTTTAACTATGTCTACATACGCTTTCAAGTAAACATCTTCCGAGATCGACTTTAATCGTACGAAGACTTTACAAAACCAACAATTTTCATTTGTGCAATTTACATTTCTACAAATCACCTTAGTCTTCTCTTGCACTTTCATGAAAGGTTTTATTCAAATTCCTTCCGAAACGGATTAAATTGAAACCATTCTCATTGGAATCGATTTTAATCGAAATAAGTTTTTGAAATAGCGAAAGTTTTCTACTGTACTAATTCACCCTCCCTCTTAGTGTCGCTCTTGATCCTAACAATCACTTGACAGGGCAATACCACCGCTTAGCAGTAATAACTATTAGTGGTACCATCGCTTAGTCTGGGTGGTACCACCACCTAGACCACCTGGGAGACTGTTCCCTGGGTGGTTCCACCACCCCAAGCAGTGCCATCGCCAAACAGGGTCCAACAACCTAGTTGGGCCTTGAATCCGCCCCAAACCAATCCAATTACGGGCCTAGTTAGCCCTTAATAGGGTTACTGGGATTACCTCCCAAACCTAATCCTAATTATATACTAACTACGATTTTTAAGGCATATACTAAATAAAATAAGCTCAGTAAGCCTAGGTTTCTTCTGGTGAGCTTCTGGCGATCTTTTGGTGGACTACCGATAATCTCTCAGTAATCTTCTAACGGACTTCCGGCAAGCTCCTAGACTTCACAACGATCTTTTTAGAAAGTTTCGATGTGCTTCTTCTCGATCAATTCCAACAGCATTTTTGATGAACCTTCGGACTTTCGACAAACTCTCGAACTCTCAACGAAATCTCGATCTTGACTCTGACACTTCATTTTGCTTTATGCCTTGATCGCTATCGTAATTAATTTTGCACACTTTTCTCAACATATAGATTTGATCAAATAATTTACTAATTGATTTCATCATCAAAATCTAAGATTCAACAATCTCCCCCTTTTTGATGATGACAATCAATTGATGATGGAGTTAACCTTAACTCCTCCTATCTATATGCTATTCTTGAGAAAAGACACTCTTGAATTCAAGGCCTTTGAATTCAAGCATCAAACCGATAATTTATATGCATTGAAGCGTATCGACATACATATTATGATACCAATCATGATTTACCATCTCAAAATACGATACCATTGGAAAAAAAAGTTTAGGTTACACTCATATTACACTTGATCATATATTCAATATAAAAATCTTCTATTTTAATAATTAATAATCTTAAAATAATGGATAATTATAAAAAGTGATACTAAATATGTTAAAATTATGTTATGATAATTTCTAGGAAATCTAAATAACTTAAGGGACAATTCCCTTATATACACTTTTTTTACAATAGGATTACACTCGAGTTATATTTGATCACAAACTTATCTTAATTTATTTAGTTAGGCATATTGATTGATTAAAATATAAAGATACTGAAAACCAAATTCTTACTATATAAGAAAAATCAAAACAAGAATATTGAGAAATTAAAATACTTCCTAGTTGTAGAAGTAGCATATTCTAAAGAAGGTATTTTATTTCATAACAAAAATATACATTGGACGTCTTTGATGATATGGGTCTCCTTGGAGCTGCCCTAGTCAATTTTCCCATGAAACAAAATATCCATTCCTATTATGATTTAGTTTTATTTTCTTTACTCGTTATTTTAAACTGATCAATTGAGTTTTCGAAATATATTGATTTTTTGATTAAATTATAAAATTAATTATAAATGATGCTTGTCCATAATTCACCTCCCCTCTTAATATTATTAAGATCGTAATATTTATCTCTAAATGATGGATTTAGAAGTCATTTAATAACACTCCTTTTAATAATGATGCTTGTCGGGTTAGACTTATTTTTTATCGCATTATGGCTGATTTGCAGACCTTGAGTTTGCTTCTTAACTCTAAAGAGTTTAGAGAGGTTTGTCTAATAGCTGTCAGATTAAAAACAACCAATATTGGTTGGCACAATCTCAATAGTGATGATTCTTACGATCAACAACGTATGGGTGATATCGACTTTTTGATCATAGAAACTAATGGTAGTTGTTCGATTGCAGGTTGCAATTTTACCATGGATACCAGCATCTTATTTTGTAAAGCAGCTGTAGTTAGAGAGGGACTGCGTAAGGCTTTGCAGGAGGGCATTTCTGTTATTGATGTTGAGGTCGACTCCGCTCACTTGGTGGACATCCTCAATCGCAAGTGTAGTCCTCCTTCTAGAGTTCTTAATGTAATCAATGACAAGTTTAGTCTATCGTCATCTTTTGATGATTTTTCGGGAAGGTAATAAGGTTGCCAACGACGAGCTTGCAAATTCTGCGAGATCGAATATGGAAAAACTGTTTTGACTAGGGGTTTTCCATCTAGTTTTTCTCTTTTGTTGCACTTTGATATTAAGGGTGACTTTTGTAATAAAAAATTTCGTAATCAATATACTTATCTTTATTTGAAAAAAGTTATATTTTAAATTATATTTGCCATTTATCACTTATTGTTGCAAATTAGGATTTGAAATCTTCTTGGAATTTCTATATAAAATTGATAAAGTGTAGGATTAAGCTGTTTCAAAATTTTATTAGATTTGTGCTTGTAGTAAATAACAAATCCAAACAAAAATTGGTATTAGATTTAGTTAGTCTTGATAATAAAAAAATTGGTATTTTCATATTATCTTCCGTAACAATATACTTAGATTATATAGGTTTTTTAATTTAATTATTTAGTAAAAATATAATTATCAAAGGTTAAGGTAACTAATAAATGAAAAAAGTAGACATGATATAAATATAAAAGAGTACAATGAAACACGCAACTTGTGTAAAATATTTATAGTATAGTCCACATTTTATATATTAAAATGAAAGCTGTGATTAAAAACAAAATTGTTTTTTAACCTCTAATCAAGTTTTATCAAAATCGTGTGATCTTAAAGTCCAATCACATTAATAAAGAAAAACGTGTTTAATTCATACCAAAAACGGGTTTATTGTTTGTGTTTTTGACATGCAATAATGGCACTTGATGTCTCTCAGTCGGCTAGAATTTGGAACGCTAGTTTGACATGACGTTAAGGTTTGTGTCATATCATTGATGGATTCGACTATTTCACACGATTGATGGTAATGGCAGAAGCATGGGGTTATGTGAGACTGATGTAGATGCCATTTATAACTGTGTTTTCTAAATATTTCTTTTATGATGATGATTGATAAGGACCCTATACTAATCCATAATTTGCATTATATGTATAGGCATAAATATCTTCATAATTTATCATCTCAGTATATATTTAATTATTAAAAAAATTATGTTGAAAGATTCTAGTTATCCGTTCTATATACTTTAGTCTTAGTGAATTTGACTCATATTCATATTATCTAAATTTAAACATGATATCATCATAAAGATTGTGATAGAGGAAAAAATATCATAAAAATATTCATGATTAAAAGAGAGCAAAGGATATCTCTCATATAAACCTAGATATTTTTTTTCTCAACCTTCTATAGATCCAATAGAGAAACTTTAAGGTGTATTTATAGGAATAAATCCTTATTCTTTAAAAATCTTTTATACTTTAATCCTGAATCTAAACCCTAATCTTAATTCTCTAAAGAGTTCGAAGGTAATTAAGACTTCTCTAAGTAGTTAGAATTTAATTAAAACTCCTAAAATACTTATCAACCTTAATAAAACTCATTGGTGTACACACAAACCAGATCAAGAATATTTCTTTCATAATATAGTTGAAGCAACGTTATTCTTTACCGACAGCTAAAGAATGTCGGCCTCCCAACTTCTCACATATTTGGAATTACAATATGCCCATCATATATATTCTATAATGACCAGCTTGAATCTTTGGAACACATTCTTTAGCTGTAGTTTTGCCAATGAATTTTGGGATTTATTTCGTAATAAAATAGATTTACAATTTGAGTTTATTTATCATTGAGATTTACTTTTGTAATAACAGATTTCAAAATTAATATACTTCTCCTTATTTGGAAAAAACTATATTTTAAATTATGTTTACCATTTATCACTTATTATTTTATTATAACAAATTAGGATTTGAAATCTTCTTGGAATTTCTATATAAAATTGACAAAGAGTAGGATTAAGCTGTTTCAAAATTATATTAGATTTGTGCTCGTAGTAAATAACAAATCCAAACAAAAATTGGTATTAGGTTTAATTAGTGTTGATAATTAAAAAAATGGTATTTTCATAATATCTTCCATAAAAATATACTTAAATTATATAGGTTTTTTATTCAATTATTTAGTTAAAAAAATATAATTACCAAAGGTTAAGGTAACTACTTAATGAAAAAAGTAGATATAATATAAATATAAAAGCGTGCAATGAAACACACAACTTGTGCAAAATATAGATAATTATAGTATGGGACGCATTTTATATATTAAAATAAAAGCTTTGATTAAAACAAAATTTTTTTAACCTCTAATCAAGTATTATCAAAATCATGTGAAAAGTCCAATCACATTGTGAAGAGCCACAAGAATAGTGAAGAAAAACGTGTTTAATTCATACAAAAAAATGGGTTTATCTTTGGTGTTTTTGGCGTACAATAATGGCACCTTATGTCTCTCGGTCGGCTAGGAAACGCATATGTAATTTGACATGTCATTAAGGCTTAGGTCACATCATTGATGGATTGCACTGTTTCACAATGACGACATGATGGTAATGGCAGAAGTATGGGCTTCTGTGAGACTCATATAGATGTCCTCGATGTTGTGGTGAACGTCACGATTGATGAAAGTTTATCACAAATAGTAACTTTTATAACGGCGCTTTCTAGACATTTCATTATGATAATGATTCATAAGGACTCTATACCAACCCATAATTTGCATTATATATATATATAGGCATATATATCTTCATAATTTGCAGGAACATAAAGTTATAATCTTAGTACATATCTAATTGTTATAAACATTGGGTTGTAGTTATCCGTTCTACGTACCTTAGTCTGAATTAATTTGACTCATATTCATGTTATCTAAATTCTAAACATGATATCATCATTAAGATTGGGAGAGAGAAAAAAATGGCATGAAAATATTCATGATTAAAAGAGGGCAAAGAATACCATCATATTGATAAAAATGGACAGAGCTGGTAACTTATATTACGGTTGACTTTAAACTTAATAATTTAAATTTTTGGATTACATTGTATAATGTTATGTATGTCAGTGGGATCAATTCGACTCATAGTCATATTATTTAAATAATCAACAGTATCAATAATTTAAGATCTTTACTAACTGTTAGGTAGAAAATTATTGACTTTTAGAGAAATAGGAATATCATTAAAGTCCATATCAACTTAGCAGTGAGTGATTTAATAAATGATAATTAACTTAAGATCCATGTTCCTTTTCTTGCTATATGGGAGGTGATGTTTCAAGCCATTTACATGTGAAATATAATATAATGCAAATTTCATACAGGCGATTGGTTCTAACTCATTTGTGTCATTCTTTATTTTAATGTCACAATATCTTTTGAATAAAAATTATCAAAAATTGAGAACTATAGTTAAATAAGATGGGAGTTTATTATTAGTGGAGAGAAATGATACTTTGAGATTCTTTGAATGACTTTATAGTGTGTTTTTTTTTTTTCGAAGGTTATTATCCAGACTCGATCCATACGTGAAATTTAGTCAACATTTACAAAAGTTGACACTATAACTCCATGTCAGCTTGCTAGAGCATTGAGAAATACCACGTTAGTTTACTGGGCATGCTAGATCAGTATAACACTTAAGAAATAATTCTTACATTAAACTGGTGATGACAAAGTTAACGCTATGCAAACTAACATATCTATTCATTGTAGATTCAAAGCAACTCAAGCTACTTATGAGCATTTTTTGTCCATATAAAAAAATAAAAATTAATTTAATTGTTGGAAGAATCTTATCGATCATATAATCTTCTGTAGGAATGATGAGAAGTGGGATATGAATACAAGCATTTTTTGCTCTCGGATTGAAGTTAGCAAATTAATTTTATTTGCTACTCATAAGTCTCTTTTGTCCGGTCAAAATTTTTTTCTCTTTTCTAAATGCAATCAATAATACTCCAAAAATGAATTGGTATCAAATCAATTCCTTCAAGTTGTGTTGATCATAATCCTTATTATAGTAAAACCTGTAAGATTATGTGGCCCTATTTAATTAAGTAAGATATATTATAGATATTATTGGATTCTGATTATGGTTATTGGCCAATAGAAAAGAAGTTCATGTTAAAGTAGGATTCATTAGGAGATAACCTTGATGGGAGGAACTCTCCTAATAACTTATCCTAGACCCTCTGCTCTCGCCTATAAATAGACAGGACCTCTAGGGGCTATGTGCAGTACATTAGTGCATTTGAGTAATGCATCTAAGTAGTGCATCTGAGCAATTGAGAGATTAAGGTTTTTCTCTCAATCTCCCTCTTCTCCCCTAATCCATCAATCTAGGTGGTCCTGTGAAAAGATAGGAAGAGAGGAAAAAGATAGGAAGTTCCTTGCAGATCCTCGCAGATTGATATTTCAGATCCGAAGATAGAGCGCTTGCAAATCAGATAAGGTTTATTCTTCTGAACAACGAGAAAGGTACGCATCGTAATATCGTTAGATCTAATATATTTGATTTCAATCTTGGCATAAAAGTTTTTCCGCATTATAGATAGCATGATTTAATATTTTATGCTAACATTTATGTCTTGTTAGTGCTGGTTAAATTCTTGGTTAGCAAAACCAATTAGTGGTTTTTCAGGTTAATGTTTCATATAAACCACTCATTTGTTTTTCAGGTTTATTCTTTTACTTTTGAAACTAGTCTCTTTAGCTTTTTACTGATCTGTCATAAAGAAACTCTTCTAGGCTGACCCTTGTGATTCAAGTCCATCCTACTAAGATATCTAAAGATCGGTAGCAGTGTATGTTAACACTTTTGGGATTCTTTTGTTTGCTTTCTCTACCTATTGTGGAGAACGACTTCAGTACTCTTTCTAACAATGGTATGTCTCACCTGACAGAGCATCCTTGAGGTTTCGCTGCATGCGTCAAAGTGCGGTAACCCTCGATGTGCTTATAAACTCTTCTTCCATAGTAGGAACTGTAAGGTACGCCGCAATGGAGGTTGTACACCATGCAAAAAAGATCTGGCTTCTTTTGTTGCAACATGCCAGTGCTTGCCAAGAGTTCTGAGTGCCATGTGCCAGGGTGCAAGTATGTGTGCATTTCAGTTTCCGATGGCTATACCTCACCTTCTCTGTTTCTGCCAAGACTGTCACTGATGATTTTTCTAAACATAGGGATCTGAAGAGAAAGTTGAGACTGTCACTGATGGTCTTTGAAAAGCTGGATCAAAGAAAAGAATCAGGATGCAAAGTAGCATTTCTGAATCCACTATTTGACAAAATGAGCAGTTCCAAGTTTGCTTCATGGAGGAACGTGTGAGGGCCCTGAAGGCAAATTAGTTACCTTCAAGTCAGTGGAGTAGCAGTTGGATCCTAATTTTGCTCGTCTCGACGGTAAAGATTAAGAGAAGAATACAATGTTTATTACAGACTGTAAATATGTAGGAATCACCAACAATAGGTACAGCAAGAAAGTATTCAGAGTTCCTTGGGTGATGCTTGTACGAAGAATTCGCCTTGTATATTTGTAATCACCAATTTTCACGGATGACAAAGGAAGAATAAGCTAAAGGGAAGGGATAACAGTGACATAGATAGTGAACTAAACCACAGCTACATTAGCTTTCTTGTGTATAACTTGTGTGATGGCCATTCTTTTGTGTGTCCAAATGAACAAGTGGCTATGCATTATGATGCTATCTTTTGTACAGGGAGGAAGTTTCTCATGTGTTAATAGTGTTCCTTCAATTACTCTTCACTTCGTCATGGAGAATTGCTATTGCAATCAGTTTGGGTCAGTTCAGTACAAGATGTAACATTTGAGTTTCTGTGTTTGAAGTTGCGGATGCGTGCAGTAAACACCAAATCTATAATGACAGAATATTTTCCTCCCTTACCATAAATTAAATAACCATAATTAATATGTTATCTTATTTTGATGATTAATTATTTTTTTGTATCATGATTAAAAAAATAGATAAAATTGATTTCCTTGATGGTGTGGGCAAGTTAAGAATTTAGTTAGTCAATTAATTAAGTAAATAATTTAAAATTTATTAATTGATCTATTTCTTATTATTTATAGAAACTAATTATTTTGATTTTATTTTTGTGTCTGAATCATAACAAAAAAATGTTGTCATTCTAATTTTATGTGTGAAAACGATATAAAAATAAATTATTACTTATCTATGGTGCTCATATTCTTGTATACAAAGGGTTGATAGGATTAAGGAGAGATAGGATTCTTTACTTCTTTTTTTTTCTAATCAGGTTTTGATTCATGTCTCGAAATATTTAATATTAAAATTATTATAATTTTATGATATAAAATAATATTTTAATCTTAAAATTTTATGATTAATAAATAATTATCATTGATTTAATTTTAACATTATTATAATTTTATGATGTAAAATAATATTTTAATCTTAAAATTTTATTTCTTTCTATTGGAGTTGTGGACGACAGAGGGATGCGATGGGATTTGCCGCAGCAGTGTTGGAAGATAGTGGTCTGTTTTGGCTCCTTGGAAGTAGCTTTGTGTAACCATGCGTGTGTTGATTGGGACATTTGTCTTCGACTCCGCACTGAGTTTGGTTTTTCTTGGCTGTGAGAACTGTGAAGGAGATGGAAGAAGGTATCAACTCCAAGTAACGACTGAGGTAACGAGTCGAGGCCTCGAAAGCCAGTGGGCGTGGTTTTAGCCTTCGTTTCGTACATCGAATCGTAAGCCGAATCGCGACGCTGAGGCATCGACGCTGGCCTCGTTTGACCTCAAGCATACCCGAGGGTGCACGCAATCTGGTCTCGCGACCGGACCTGAGTCGGGTCAAATCAGCCTATTTGTCCGGTTCCGGTCAATCCATCGGACCGGAGTCGGGTCAAATCGAGCAGGCCGATGCCCGATCAAACTCTGACGATCCGATCTCCTCGCACGAATCACAACGCCCATCAATCATTCTTATACGACCAACATCCCCAATGTCATCTTCCTCTGCAACAAAGCGTTCCGCATCAGCCGACCCATATACATTTGTCAAAGCTTAAAGCTCATGTAGCGATCAACACCAAGATTACTACATTTTCTTCACCTTTTGGATTTAACTCTTGATTTCATGCTTCTAAGATTCAATTTTCGAGCAATAACCTCGAGGTTTCCTTGGTCGGAACTTTGCAAAGCACGTGTTTGGAATGGTGGACTTAACTCTTCCTGGTCAACCTAAAACCCAAAACCCCTCACTTGAAGGTATATAAACCAACACAGAAGGGACGACGATAATAACACCCTACTAACGACACATTAACCATGGCCACAAATTACAAGGTTTTTTACTTTGCCTTTATCATATTGGCGATCGATTTCGTGTTCTCCATAAAAGCAAGACCTCTGAAACTCTCAAAGAAAATGAGATGGCAACGGGGTCAACGGATCGATCAATAATGTACTGCTTGACGAATCAAGATGGGAGGTCGGAGTTGAGGAGGTACTTTATCCTCTTGGTACTCTAATATGCAGCTTCGTTTGTAAGATTATGTGGCCCTATTTAATTAAGTAAGATATATTATAGATATTATTAGATTTTGATTATGGTTATTGGCCAATAGAAAAGAAGTCCATGTTAAAGTAGGATTCCTTAGGAGATAACCTTGATGGGAGTAACTCTCCTAATAACTTATCCTAGACCCTCTGCTCTCGCCTATAAATAGACAGGACCTCTAGGGGCTATGTGCAGTACATTAGTGCATTTGAGTAATGCATCTAAGTAGTGCATCTGAGCAATTGAGAGATTAAGGTTTTTCTCTCAATCTCCCTCTTCTCCCCTAATCCATCAATCTAGGTGGTCCTGTGAAAAGATAGGAAGAGAGGAGAAGGATCTAGTTTTCCTTGCAGATCCTCGCAGATTGATCCTCGCAGATTGATATTTCAGATCCGAAGATAGAGCGCTTGCAGATCAGATAAGGTTTATTCTTCTGAACAGCGAGAAAGGTACGCATCGTAATATTGTTAGATCTAATATATTTGATTTCAATCTTGGTATAAAAGTTTTTCCGCATTATAGATAACATGATTTCATATTTTATGCTAACAAAACCTTTTCTAATCGCTTAATTTACCCTCTCTCTATCCATCTATCATTGAATATGCTTGCACATTTTGTGGACATAAACATTATTCGCATTTTGGACCCGTGGTGGAGTCCATATCTGATCAAATATTTTAGTGTTAAGGGATCCAACACACATGAAAGATGTGTGTGAAGGCCATGATATAAAAAAGGAATGGTGATGTGCTGCAATATGTGGGCATAGTGGGAGCTTCAACCATGAGCACCACGATGCCTGCCGGCCATCGCAAGTCTATCAGCACTAAAAACTCGTGCATATATAAGCACGTCACATCTCTCCATCATCATCGTACTTATTTATTGTAAACGATGTTTCCAACCAATTCGATCTACTAATTATACTTTTTTTTTTTAGCTTGAAGTAAAAAATATTTATATCGTCAAGTTCTTTTTTTTCCAAATAAAGATACCATATTATTTTTAGAAAGCAATTACACTCATTACCTCTAGTCACAACAACGAAGTATAGTCCTTTCAAAAGTCATCCACCATATAGCATAATTTGTTTGTCAATTTATCATGTGGTTTTCATTCCTAGATGCATGTGTCTTCTTAAACTTGTTTATTTAAACAAAAGTCAAACAATCTAAAACATATCCGATAACATTAGTTAAATATCATGGAGGGGCTTCGTGGTGATTGATAAGTTATACAAAGGGTAAAGAATCCAGCAAAACTAAGATCCTCTACCATGTCTATTAGCAGTACACAGACCCCCTTGACCATAATTGTTTCATTATATACTATTTTGCTTCCAAATGGCATGCAAATAAAAGTGTAGTATTACTGTATATGTTTAAGAGATTGAAACTAACACCTCTCACTTGTTCCATGTTATCTGAGCCATTATTATTGAGTTTATGTTACCCTTGCTCTAGTGAAATTCATTGGATTCGGAGCACCTGGTGTTCTTTGTTATCTACATAATCTCACAAGTAAGCAATACTAGTGTATATATCATACACTACTCATCCCATTTGAGAATTTAGTATCATTCTCATCCCATCAAAATGAGCTATAATACTATCACAACAAAGACTATCATGATCACAAACTTTTTGTTTGTCAGATTATCTCTCTAATTGAACCAATTATCTTATTCCCATAATACAAAAATACTCAAAATATTTTCAAAAAGTAACTATACAAATTACACTAAAAGAGTAAGTGAAAAACAAATGAGCAATAGACTCATTATGATTCTTTTTTAAATAATAAGACAATTCCTTTTTTTAAACCCAAATTGGTCAATCCATCAATAGTAAGAAGTTGATGGTGTAACAGTTTCCAGCGTAAGTGTTGGACACTATAAGCGATGGGTAAGTTCTCGATAACATGCCATATTATTAGCTTATATCGTAGAGTGTTTTCATTATATAGCTTACACATATTATTAGCCTCCATTGCCAAACATTAGCCTTAACCCTGGTTAAATCCGATTAAATGTCTGGTTAACTGTCCTCGCACGAACAATAATGATATAACAATTGCGTGAGACGGCATCACAATTATGACCAGAAATAGACGATACCACGCAGGTGGAATTTTATAGCGTCTTCTTGTTGTTGTAATCTTTTAATGTAATTCTTTTGTTACTTAATCAATTAATATATATTTCTTTTATAATCAAATCAATGAAAAGAAAATCACTTTCTATTTTTTTTCGTAACTTTGAGCACGATAATCATTTTGATATCCGTTATGAGTAATTATTATAATTATTATTATTATTATTATTATTATTATTATTATTATTATTATTATTATTAGTGCTACTATTATTACCACTGTTTATATTGCCTACGTCGAGATTCCCGAGTCATGTGATCTATTGAATTGGGCCTTCGAGATTACTGTTGAACAATATTGAGATTGAATGAACGAGAAGAACAGTTGTGATTAGACCAACAGCCGCCGTTGGATGTCGGTAACCCCGAATGGTCACTCAAGTCTCCATGATTGAATCTATCGCTACTCACTCACCATATTAGGTGGGATGGCTTTTGGCGTTAGAATAACGAAAACAAAAGAAAAATGACATATCCTACTCTCCAAAGCTTAAAAAATGCGAACAAACTTGAAAGCATAACGCCTTCGTTGGTTTACGATAGTACACGAGCGACAACGATATATCCAACTCTTACATCACGATCATGTGGAGGAGGAGCAACAGGGGGGTGGTGGTGTAACCTGGCTTCAGAGGTAACACATTATCTAAGGCAAACAGATGATGACTGCATCCAAGCCACGTCGTGTCTCACTAGTTTCTGCCAACGATGCGAGCTCGGAATGGATTCTTCATTCCCACAGCCAGCCCCGGCTTCTCAGACAGGTCTACCTCCTCCCCTGCCAAGCCCTTCCACCGAAACTTCCTCACCAGATTGGCCACGAAGTACTCCAGCAGCAGCACGGAGATGCCCATCCCTGGACACATCCTCCTCCCTGCCCCGAAAGGCATCATCTTGATCTCCTTGCTCCCCGTCAGGTCCACGCCTTCCCCCTCGCCCCCAGCCAAGAATCTCTCAGGCCGGAACTCCCACGGCTCACTCCACACCTTCCTGTCCCGTTCGATCTCCGCCACCGAGCAGTTCACGATAGCTCCGCGCGGTATCACATAGCCGTCCTGTTAGCATAAAATATGAAATCATGCTATCTATAATGCGGAAAAACTTTTATGCCAAGATTGAAATCAAATATATTAGATCTAACAATATTACGATGCGTACCTTTCTCGCTGTTCAGAAGAATAAACCTTATCTGATCTGCAAGCGCTCTATCTTCGGATCTGAAATATCAATCTGCGAGGATCTGCAAGGAAAACTAGATCCTTCTCCTCTCTTCCTATCTTTTCACAGGACCACCTAGATTGATGGATTAGGGGAGAAGAAGGAGATTGAGAGAAAAACCTTAATCTCTCAATTGAGATGCACTCTTAGATACACTCATAAATGCGTTCATAGATGCACTCTTAGATACGCTCATAAATGCGTTCATAGATGCGCTCATAGATGCTCTCATAAATGCACACATAGCCCCTAGAGGTCCTGTCTATTTATAGGCGAGAGCAGAGGGTCTAGGATAAGTTATTAGGAGAGTTACTCCCATCAAGGTTATCTCCTAAGGAATCCTACTTTAACATGGACTTCTTTTCTATTGGCCAATAACCATAATCAAAATCCAATAATATCTATAATATATCTTACTTAATTAAATAGGGCCACATAATCTTACATTCTCCCACTTGGCCCATTAATTAGTAAGATACAAAAGGATTTAAAATCAAAAATAAACAAACAAAATTTATTTAAAAATAATTTGACCCAATTGGATT